>SZWC01030678.1:0-19357 GCA_023375785.1 Penium margaritaceum | reverse complement strand
GAGTTGTGCTAGAGTTGTGCCAGAGTTGTGCCAGAGCTGTGCAAGAGTTGTGCCAGAGTTGTGCCAAAGTTGTGCCACAGTTGTGCCAGAGTAGTGCCGGAGTTGTGCCATAGTTCTGCCAGAGTTGTGCAAGAGTTATGCAAGAGTTATGCCAGAGTTGTGCCACAGTCGTGCAAGAGTTGTGCCAGAGTAGTGCCAGAGTTGTGCCAGAGTTGTGCCAGAGTAGTTCTAGAGTTGTGCCAGAGTTGTGTGACAGTTGTGCTATAGTTGTTCCAGAGTTCTGCCAGAGTTGTTCCAGAGTTGTGCCAAAGTTGTGACAGAGATGTGCCAGAGTTGTGCCAGAGTTGTGCCAGAGTTGTGCTAGAGAAGTGCCACAGTTGTGCCCGAGTTGTGGCAGAGTTGTGCAAGATTTGTGCCTGAGTTCTGCAAGAATTGTGCCAGAGTTTTCCTATAGTTGTCCCAGAGTTGTGCCAGAGTAATGCCATAGTTGTGCAAGAGTTGTGCCAGAGTCGTGCACAAGTTGTGCCAGAGTTGTGCCAGAGTTGTTCAAGAGTTGTGCCAGAGTTGTGCCAGAGTAATGCCATAGTTGTGCAAGAGTTGTGCCAGAGTCGTGCACAAGTTGTGCCAGAGTTGTGCCAGAGTTGTTCAAGAGTTGTGCCAGAGTTCTGCTGGAGTTGTGCTAGAGTTGTTTCAGAGTTGTACCAGTGTTGTGCCAGAGATGTGCCAAGGTTGTACCAGACTTCTGCCAGGCTTGTGCCGGACTTGTGCCAGAGTTGTGCCAGAGTTGTGCAAGAGTTACCCCAGAGTTGTGCCAGATTTTTGTCAGAGTTGTGCCAGAGTTGTGCTAGAGTTGTGCCAGCATTCGGTCAGAGTTGTTCGGGACTTGTGCCAAAGATGAGCCAGAGCTGTACCAGAGTTGTGCCATAGTTGTGCCAGAGTTGTGCCAGAGTTGTGCCAGAGTTTTGCCAGTGTTGTGCCAGAGTTTTGCCAGGGTTGTTCTAAAGTTGTGCCAGAGTTGAGCCACAGTTGTGCTAGAGTTGTTCCAGAGTTGTGCCAGAGTTGTGCCAGAGATGTGCCAGAGTTGTGCCAGGATTGTTCCATACTTGTGCCAGAGTCATGCCAGAGTTGTGCCAGAGTGGTGCCAGAGTTGTGCCGAGTTGTGCCAGAGTGGTGCCAGAGTTGTGCTAGACTTGTGCCAGAGTTGTGCCAGAGTTGTGCCAGAGTTGTAAGAGAGTTGTCCCAGAGTTATCCCAGAGTTGTGCTAGACTTGTGCTAGAGTTGTGCCAGAGTTGTGCCAGAGTTGTGCCAGAGTTGTGCCAGAGCTGTGCCAGAGTTGTGCGAGACTTGTGCCAGAGATGTGCCGGAGTTGTGACAGAGTTGTGCCAGAGTTGTACCAGAGTTCTGCCAGAGTTGTGCCAGAGTTCTGCCAGAGTTGTGACAGAGTTGTGCCAGAGTTGTGCCAAAGCTGAGCCAGAATTGTGACAGAGTTGTGCCAGAATTGTGCCATAGTTGTGCCAAAGTTGTGCCAGAGTTGTGCGAGAGAAGTGCCAGAGTTGTGCCAAAGTTGTGGCATAGTTGTACCACAGTTGTGCCAGAGTTCTGCCAGAGTTGTGCTAGAGTTTTGCTATAGTTGTGATAGAGTTGTGCCAGAGTTGTGCCAGACTTCTGCCTGAGTTGTGCCAGAGTTGTGCAAGAGTTGTGCTAGAGCTGTGCCGGAGTTGTGCCAGAGTTCTACCAGAGTTGTGCCAGAGTTGTTCCAGAGTTGTGCCAGAGTTGTGCCAGAGTTGTGCTAAAGTTGTTCCAGAGTTGTGCTTGAGTTCTGCCAGAGATGTGCCAGGGTTGTGCCAGACTTGTGCCAGGATTGTGCCAGAGTTGTGCTGGATTCCTGCCAGAGTTGTGCCAGAATTGTGCCAGAGTTGTGCCAGAGTTGTGCCAGTGTTGTGCCAGAGTTGTGCCAGAGTTGTGCCAGAGGTGTGCCAGAGTTGTGCCTGAGTTCTGCCAGAGATGTGCCAGGGTTGTGCCAGACTTGTGCCAGGATTGTGCCAGAGTTGTGCTGGATTCCTGCCAGAGTTGTGCCAGAATTGTGCCAGAGTTGTGCCAGAGTTGTGCCAGTGTTGTGCTAGAGTTGTGCCAGAGTTATGCCAGTGTTGTGCCAGAGTTGTGCGAGACTTGTGCCAGAGATGTGCCAGAGTTGTGCCAGAGGTGTGCCAGAGTTGTGCCAGAGTTGTGGGAGAGTTGTGCCAGAATTGTGCCAGAGTTGTGCCAGAGTTGTGCCAGTGTTGTGCTAGAGTTGTGCCAGAGTTATGCCAGTGTTGTGCCAGAGTTGTGCGAGACTTGTGCCAGAGATGTGCCAGAGATGTGCCAGAGTTGTTGCAGAGTTGTCCCAGAGCTGTGCCAGAGTTGTGCCAGAGTTGTGCCAGAGTTGTGCCAGAGTTGTGCCAGTGGTGTGCCAGAGTTGTTCCACAGTTGTGCTAGAGTTGTTCCACAGTTGTGCCAGAGTTGTGCCAGAGTTGTGTTAGAGTTGTTCCAGAGTTGTGCTAGAGTTGTGCCAGAGATGTGCCAGAGTTGTGCCAGAGTGGTACTAGGGAATTGCCAGAGTTGTGCCAGAGTTGTGCCAGAGTTGTGCCAGATTTGTGGGAGAGTTGTGCCAGAATTGTGCCAGAAGTGTGCTATGGTTGTGCCAGAGTTGTGCCAGAGGTGTGCCAGAGTTGTGCCACGGTTGTGCGATAGTTGTACCAGAAGAGTGCCAGAGTTGTGCCAGAGTTGTGCCAGATATGTGCCAGAGTTTTGCCAGAGTTATCCTAGACTTGTGCCAGAGTTGTGCCAGAGCTGTGCTAGAGTCATGCCAGAGTTGTGCCAGAGTTGTGCCAGAGTTGTGTCAGAGTTGCACCAGGGTTGTGCGATTGTTGTTTCACAGTTGTGCCAGAATTGTGCCAGAGTTGTGCCGGAGTTGTGCCAGAGTTGTCCCAGAGTGTTGCCAGAGTTATCCAAGAGTTGTGCCAGTGTTGTGCTAGAGTTGTGCCAGAATTGTACCAAAGTTGTGCGAGAGTTGTGCCAGACTAGTGCCAGAGTTGTGCCAGAGTTGTGGCAGAGTTGTGCAAGAGTTGTGCAAGATTTGAGCCAGAGTTACGCCAGAGTTGTGCCAGAGTTGTGCCATAGTTGTGCCAGAGTTGTGCCAGATGTGTGCCAGAGTTGTGCCAGAGTTGTGCCAGAGTTACGCCAGAGTTGTGCCAGAGTTGTGCCATAGTTGTGCCAGAGTTGTGCCAGATGTGTGCCAGAGTTGTGCCAAAGTTGTACCAGATATGTGCTAGAGTTGTGCCACAGTTGTGCTATAGTTGCGCCAGAGTTGTGCCAGAATTGTGCAGCAGTTGTGCCATAGTTGTGCCAGAGTTGTACCAGAGCTGTGTCACAGTTTTGCCAGAGTTCTGCCAGAGTTGTGCCCGAGTTGTGCCAGAGGTGTGCTAGAGTTGTGCCAGAGTTGTGCCAGAGTTGTGCAGCAGTTGTGCCATAGTTGTGCCAGAGTTGTACCAGAGCTGTGTCACAGTTTTGCCAGAGTTCTGCCAGAGTTGTGCCCGAGTTGTGCCAGAGGTGTGCTAGAGTTGTGCCAGAGTCGTGTTAGAGTTGAACCAGAGTTGTGCCAGAGTTGTGCTTGAGTTGTGCCAGAGTTGTGCCAGAGTTTTGCCAGGGTTGTGCCAGATATGTGCTAGAGTTGTGCCAACGTTGTGCCAGAGTTGTGCCAGAGTTGTGCTTGAGTTGTGCCAGAGTTGTGCCAGAGTTTTGCCAGGGTTGTGCCAGATATGTGCTAGAGTTGTGCCAACGTTGTGCCAGAGTTGTGCCAGATTAGTGCCAGAGTTGTGCCAAAAATGTTCCAGTGTTGTGCAAGAGTTGTGCCAGAATTGTGCCAGAGTCGTGCCAGAGTTGTGCCAAAGTTGTGCTGGAGTTGTGCCAGAGTTGAGCCAGTGTTTTCCCAGAGATGTGCCAGAGTTGTTCCAGAGTTGTGCCAGAGTTGTGCCACTGTTGTGCTATAGTTGTTTCAGAGTTGTGCCAGAGTTGTGCCAGAGTTGTGCCAGAGTTGTTCCAGAGTTGTGCCAGAGTTGTGCCACTGTTGTGCTATAGTTGTTTCAGAGTTGTGCCAGAGTTGTGCCAGAGTTGTGCCACAGTTGTGACAGAGTTTTGCCAGAGTGGAGCCAGAGTTGTGCCAGAGTTGTGCCAGAGAAGTGCCAGTGTTGTGCCAGAGTTGTGGCAGAGTTGTGCTAGAGTTCTGCCAGAGTTCTGCCAGAGTTGTGCCAGAGTTTTGCTGTAGTTATGCCAGAGTTGTGCCAGAGTTGTACCATAGTTGTGCCAGAGGTGTGCCAGAGTTTTGCACCAGTTGTGCGAGAGTTGTGCCAGAGTTGTGAAAGAGATGAACCAGAGTAGTGCCAGATGTGTTCCAGGGTTGTGCCATAATTGTGCCAGAGTTGTGCCAGAGTTGTGCCAGAGTTATCTTAAAGTTGTGCGAGAGTTGTGCTAGAGTTGTGCCAGAGTTGTGCTAGATTTGTGCCAGAGTTTTTCCAGAGTTGTGCAAGACTTGTGCCAGAGATGTGTCAGAGTTGTGCCTGAGTTTTGCCATAGTTGTGCCAGAGTTGTGCCAGACTTGTGCCAGAGTTGTGCCAGTGTTGTGCCAAAGTTGTGCCAGAGTTGTTCCAGAGTTGTGCCAGAGTTGTGCCACAGTTGTGCTAGAGTTGTTCCAGAGTTGTGCCAGATTTGTGCCAGAGATGTACCAGAGTAATGCCAGACTTGTCCCAGACTTGTGCCAGAGTTGTGCCACAGTTGTGCTAGAGTTGTTCCAGAGTTGTGCCAGATTTGTGCCAGAGATGTACCAGAGTAATGCCAGACTTGTCCCAGACTTGTGCCAGAATTGTGTCAGAGTTGTGCCAGAGTTGTGCCAGAGTTGTGCCAGAGTTGTGCCAGAGTTGTGCCAGAGTTGTGCCAGAATTATGCCTGAGTTCTGCCAAGGTTTTGCCAGAGTTGTGCCAGAGTTGTGACAGAGTTGTGCCAGTGTTATGCCAGACTTGTGCCAGAGTTAAGCAAGATTTGTGCAAGAGTTGTGTCAGAGCTGCGCCAGAGTTGTGCCAGAGTTGTGCTCGAGTTGTGCCAGAGTTGTGCCAGAGTTGTGCCAGATTTGTGCCAGAGTAGTGCCATAGTTGTGCAAGAGTTGTGCAAGAGTTGTGCTAGAGTTGTGCCAGACTTGTGCCAGGATTGTGTCATAGTTGTGCCAAAAATGTGCTAAAAATGTGCAAGAGTTGTGCCATAATTGTGCCAGAGTTGTGCAATGATTATCCCAGAGTTGTGCCAGAGTTGTGACAGAGTGTGCTAGACTTGTCCTAGAATTGTGCCAGAGTTGTGCCAGAGTTGTGCCAGAGTTGTGCCATAGTTGTGGCAGAGTTGTGCCAGAGTTCTGCCAGAGTTGTGCAAGAGTTGTGCTATTGTTGTGCCAGAGTTGTGCCAGAGTTGTGCCAGAGTTGTGCCATAACTGTGCCAGAGTTGTCCCAGAGTTGTGCCAGAGTTGTTTTAGAGTTGTGCCAGAGTTGTGCCAGAGATGTACCAGAGTTGTCCAAGACTTGTACCAGGGTTGTGCCAGAGTTTTGCCAGAGCCGTGCCAGAGTTGTGCCAGAGTTGTGCCAGAGTTTTGCCAGAGTTATCCCAAGGTTGTGCCAGAGTTGTGCCAGAGATGTACCAGAGTTGTCCAAGACTTGTACCAGGGTTGTGCCAGAGTTTTGCCAGAGCCGTGCCAGAGTTGTGCCAGAGTTGTGCCAGAGTTTTGCCAGAGTTATCCCAAGGTTGTGCCAGAGTTGTGCCAGAGTTGTTCCAGAGTTTGCAAGAGTTATGCCAGAGTCGTGCCAGAGTTGTGCTAGAATTGTGCAAGTGTTGTGCAAGAGTTGTGCCAGAGTTGTGACATAGTTATGCAATAGTTGTGCCAGAGTTGTGACAGAGTTGCGCCAGAGTTGTGACATAGATGTGCGAGGTTAGTGCCAGAGTTGTGCCAGAGTTGTGCCAGACTTCTGCCAGAGTTGTGCAAGACTTATGGCAGATTTGTGCACGAATTTGGCCAGAGTTGTGCCATAGTTGTGCCAGAGTTGTCCCATACTTCTGCCAGAGTTGTGCAAGAGTTGTGCTTTAGTTGTGCCAGAGTTTTGCCAGAGTTATGCCAGAGTTGTGCCAAAGTTGTGACATCGTTGTGCAAGAGTTGTGCCAGAGTTGTGTCATAGTCGTGCCAGAGTTGTGCCAGAGTTGTGCCCGAGTTGTGCTAGAGTTGTTCCAGGGTTGTGCCAGAGTGGTTCCAGAGTTGTGCCAGTTTTGTGCCAGAGTTTTGCAAGGGTTGTTCCAGAGTTTTGCCAGAGTTATGCCACAGCTGTGCTATAGTTGTTCCAGAAATGTGCCAGAGTTGTGCCAGAGATGTGCCAGAGTTGTGCCACACTTGTACCAGGGTTGTTCCATACCTGTGCCAGAGTCATGCCAGCTTTGTGCACATGTTCCGCCAGAGTTGTGTTAGACTTGTGCCAGAGTTCTGCCAGAGATATGCCAGAGTTTTGCTATAGTTGTGCCAGAGTTGTGCCAGAGTTATGCCAGAGTTGGGCTAGAGTTCTGCCAGAGTTTTGCAAGAGTTGTTTCAGAGTTGTGCCACAGTTGTGCCATAGTTGTGCTAGAGTTATTCCAAAGCTGTGCCAGAGTTGTGCCAGAGATGTGCCAGAGTTGTGCCAGAGTTTTGCAAGAGTTGTTTCAGAGTTGTGCCACAGTTGTGCCATAGTTGTGCTAGAGTTATTCCAAAGCTGTGCCAGAGTTGTGCCAGAGATGTGCCAGAGTTGTGCCAAACTTGTGCCATGGTTGTGCCAGAGTTGTGCCAGATTTGTGCCAGAATTGTGCCATATCTGTACCAGAGTTGTGCCAGAATTGCTCCAGAGTTATCCCAGAGTTGTGCTAGAGTTGTGCTAGAGTTGTGCCAGAGTTGTACCAGAGCTGTGCCAGAGTTGTGCCAGAGTTGTGCGAGACTTGTGCCAGAGATGTACCGGAGTTGTGACAGAGTTGTGACAGAGTTGTGCCAGAGTTGTGCCAGAGTTGTGCCAGAGTTGTGCCAGAGTTGTTACAGAGTTATGACAGAGTTGTGCCAGATATGATCCAGAATTGTGACAGAGTTGTTCCAGAGTTGTGCCAGAGTTGTGCCAGAGTTGTGCCAGAGTTGTCCCAAAGAAGTGCCAGAGTTGTTCCAAAGTTGTGGCATAGTTGTTCCAGAGTTGTGCCAGAGTTCTGCCAGAGTTGTGCTAGAGTTTTTCTATAGTTGTGCCAGAGTTATGCCATAGTTGTGCCTGAGTTGTGCCAGAGTTGTGCAAGAGTTGTGCCAGACCTGTGCCAGAGTTGTGCTAGAGTTCTACCAGAGTTGTGCCAGAGCTGTTCCACAGTTGTGTTAGAGTTTCGCAGGGTTGTTCCAAAGATTTGCCAGTGTTGTGCCACAGTTGTGCTATAGTTGGTCCAGAAATGTGCCAGAGCTGTGCCAGAGATGTGCCAGAGTTGTGCCATACTTGTACCAGGGTTGTACCATACCTACGCCAGAGTCATGCCAGCGTTGTGCACAAGTTCCGCCAGAGTTGTGTTAGAGTTGTGCCAGAGTTCTTCCAGAGTTGTGCCAGAGTTTTGCTATGGTTGTGCCAGAGTTGTGCCAGAGTTATGCCAGAGTTGTGCTAGAGTTCTGCCAGAGTTTTGCAAGAGTTGTTTCAGAGTTGTGCCACAGTTGTGCCATAGTTCTGCTAGAGTTATTCCAAAGCTGTGCCAGAGTTGTGCCAGAGATGTGCCAGAGTTGTGCCAAACTTGTGCCATGGTTGTGCCAGAGTTGTGCCAGATTTGTGCCAGAATTGTGCCATATTTGTACCAGAGTTGTGCCAGAGTTGCTCCAGAGTTATCCCAGAGTTGTGCTAGAGTTGTGCTAGAGTTGTGCCAGAGTTGTACCAGAGTTGTGCCAGAGTTGTGCCAGAGTTGTGCGAGACTTGTGCCAGAGATGTGCCGGAGTTGTGACAGAGTTGTCCCAGAGTTGTGCCAGAGTTGTGCCAGAGTTGTGCCAGAGTTGTTACAGAGTTATGATAGAGTTGTGCCAGATATGATCCAGAATTGTGACAGAGTTGTGCCAGAGTTGTGCCAGAGTTGTGCCAGAGTTGTGCCAGAGTTGTGCCAGAGTTGTGCCAGAGTTGTGCCAAAGAAGTGCCAGAGTTGTGCCAAAGTTGTGGCATAGTTGTTCCAGAGTTGTGCCAGAGTTCTGCCAGAGTTGTGCTAGAGTTTTTCTATAGTTGTGCCAGAGTTATGCCATAGTTGTGCCTGAGTTGTGCCAGAGTTGTGCAAGAGTTGTGCCAGAGCTGTGCCAGAGTTGTGCTAGAGTTTTACCAGAGTTGTGCCAGAGCTGTTCCACAGTTGTGTTAGAGTTTCGCAGGGTTGTTCCAGAGATTTGCCAGTGTTGTGCCACAGTTGTGCTATACTTGTTCCAGAAATGTGCCAGAGCTGTGCCAGAGATGTGCCAGAGTTGTGCCAGACTTGTACCAGGGTTGTACAATACCTACGCCAGAGTCATGCCAGCGTTGTGCACAAGTTCCGCCAGAGTTGTGTTAGAGTTGTGCCAGAGTTCTTCCAGAGTTGTTCCAGAGTTTTGCTATAGTTGTGCGAGAGTTGTGCCAGAGTTATTCCAGAGTTGTGCTAGAGTGCTGCCAGAGTTGTGCACGAGTTGTCTCAAATTTGTGCCACAGTTGTGCCATAGTTGTGCTAGAGTTGTGCCAGAGTTGTGCCAGAGTTGTCCCAGAGTTATCCCAGAGTTGTGCTAGAGTTGTGCCAGAGATGTGCCAGAGTTGTGCCAGAGTTGTGCCAGAGTTGTGCCAAAGTTGTACAAGACTTGTTCCAGAAATGTGCCGGAGTTGTGACAGAGTTATGACAGAGTTGTGCCAGAGTTGTGCCAGAGTTGTGCCAAATTTGTGACAGAGTTGTGCCAGAGTTGTGCCAGAGTTGAGCCAGAATTGTGAGAGAGTTTTGCCAGAGTTGTGCCAAAGTTGTTCTAGAGTTGTGGCATAGTTGTGCCGGAGTTGTGCCAGAGTTCTGCAAGAGTTGGGCTGGAGTTTTGCTATAGTTGTTCCAGAGTTGTGCCAGAGTTATGCCATAGTTGTGCCAGAATTGTGCCAGAGTTGTGCAATAGTTGTGCCAGAGCTGTGCCTGAGTTGTGCCAGAGTTCTACCAGAGTTGTGCCAGAGCTGTTCAAGAGTTGTGCCAGAGTAGTGCCAGAGTTTTGCTAGAGTTGTTCCAGAGTATTTCCTGAGTTCTGCCAAAGATGTGCCAGAGTTGTGCCAGAATTGTGCCAGGGTTGTCCCAGAGTTGTGCCAGAGTCATGCCAGAGTTGTGCCAGAGTTGTGCCTGAGTTCTGCCAGAGTTGTGCCAGAGTTGTGCCAGAGTTGTGCTAGAGTTGTCCTAGAGTTATGCCAGCATTGTGCCAGATTTGTGCAAGACTTGTGCCAGAGATGGGCCAAAGTTGTGCCAGAGTTGTGCCAAAGTTGTGCCAGAGTTGTGCCAGAGTTGTGCCAAAGTTGTGCCAGAGTTGTGCTAGACTTGTGCCAGAGTTGTGCCAGAGTTGTGCTAGAGTTGTGCCAGATTTGTGCCAGAATTGTGCTAGAGGTGTGCCAGAGTTGTGCCAGAGGTGTGCCACAGTTGTGCCAGAGTTGTGCTAGAGTTGTGCTAGAGTTGTGCCAGATTTGTGCCAGAATTGTGCTAGAGGTGTGCCAGAGTTGTGCCAGAGGTGTGCCACAGTTGTGCCAGAGTTGTGCTAGAGTTGTGCTAGAGTTGTGCCAGATTTGTGCCAGAATTGTGCTAGAGGTGTGCCAGAGTTGTGCCAGAGGTGTGCCACAGTTGTGCCAGAGTTGTGCTAGAGTTGTGCTAGAGTTGTGCCAGATTTGTGCCAGAATTGTGCTAGAGGTGTGCCAGAGTTGTGCCAGAGGTGTGCCACAGTTGTGCCAGAGTTGTGGCAGAGTTGTGCTAGAGTTGTGCAAGAGTTGTGCCAGAGTCGTGGCAGAGTTGTGCTAGACTTGTGCAAGAGTTGTGCCAGAGTTGTGCCAGAGTTGTGACAGAGTTATGTAATTGTTGTGCCAGAGTTAGGACAGAGTTGTGCCAGAGTTGTGACACAGTTGTGCGAGAGTTGTGCCAGAGTTGTGCCAGAGTTTTGCCAGACTTGTGCCAGAGTTGTGCCAGAGTTATGCCTGATTTGTGGCAGAATTGGGCCAGAGTTGTGCCATAGTTGTGCCAGAGTTGTCCCAATGTTTCTGCCAGAGTTGTGCCATAGTTGTGTTATAGCTGTGCCAGAGTCTTGCCAGAGTTATGCAAGAGTTGTGCCAGAGTTGTGCCATAGTTGTGCAAGAGTTGTGCCAGAGTTGTGCCATAGTCATGCCAGAGTTGTGCCAGACTTGTGCCAGGGTTGTGCTAGAGTTGTTCCAGAGTTATGCCAGAGTGGTGCCAGAGATGTACCAGAGTTGTGCCAGACTTGTGCGAGGGTTGTGCCATAGTTGTGCCAGAAATGTGCTAGAAATGTGCCAGAGTTGTGCCAGACTTGTGCCAGACTTGTGCCAGAACTGTGCCAGAGTTGTGCCAGAGTTGTGCCAGAATTGTTCTAGAGTTGTGCCAGAGTTGTGCCAGAGATATACCAGGGTTGTGCCAGAGTTTTTCCAGAGTTGTTCCAGAGTTGTGCCAGAGTTGTGCCAGAGTTTTGCCAGACTTGTGCCAGAGTTGTGCCAGAGTTATGCCAGATTTGTGGCAGAATTGGGCCAGAGTTGTGCCATAGTTGTGCCAGAGTTGTCCCAAAGTTTCTGCCAGAGTTGTGCCATAGTTGTGCTATAGTTGTGCCAGAGTCTTGCCAGAGTTATGCAAGAGTTGTGCCAGAGTTGTGCCATAGTTGTGCAAGAGTTGTGCCAGAGTTGTGCCATAGTCATGCCAGAGTTGTGCCAGAGTTGTGCCAGGGTTGTGCTAGAGTTGTTCCAGAGTTGTGCCAGAGTCGTGCCAGAGTTGTGCCAGAGTTGTGTCAGAGTTGTGCCAGACTGGTGCCAGAGTTGTGCCAGAGTTGTGCGCGAGTCGTGCCAGAGTTGTGCCAGAGTTGTGTCAGAGTTGTGCCAGACTGGTGCCAGAGTTGTGCCAGAGTTGTGCGCGAGTCGTGCCAGAGTTGTGCCAGAGTTGTGTCAGAGTTGTGCCAGACTGGTGCCAGAGTTGTGCCAGAGTTGTGCGCGAGTCGTGCCAGAGTTGTGCCAGAGTTGTGTCAGAGTTGTGCCAGACTGGTGCCAGAGTTGTGCCAGAGTTGTGCGCGAGTCGTGCCAGAGTTGTGCCAGAGTTGTGTCAGAGTTGTGCCAGACTGGTGCCAGAGTTGTGCCAGAGTTGTGCGCGAGTCGTGCCAGAGTTGTGCCAGAGTTGTGTCAGAGTTGTGCCAGACTGGTGCCAGAGTTGTGCCAGAGTTGTGCGCGAGTCGTGCCAGAGTTGTGCCAGAGTTGTGTCAGAGTTGTGCCAGACTGGTGCCAGAGTTGTGCCAGAGTTGTGCGCGAGTCGTGCCAGAGTTGTGCCAGAGTTGTGTCAGAGTTGTGCCAGACTGGTGCCAGAGTTGTGCCAGAGTTGTGCGCGAGTCGTGCCAGAGTTGTGCCAGAGTTGTGTCAGAGTTGTGCCAGACTGGTGCCAGAGTTGTGCCAGAGTTGTGCGCGAGTCGTGCCAGAGTTGTGCCAGAGTTGTGTCAGAGTTGTGCCAGACTGGTGCCAGAGTTGTGCCAGAGTTGTGCGCGAGTCGTGCCAGAGTTGTGCCAGAGTTGTGTCAGAGTTGTGCCAGACTGGTGCCAGAGTTGTGCCAGAGTTGTGCGCGAGTCGTGCCAGAGTTGTGCCAGAGTTGTGTCAGAGTTGTGCCAGACTGGTGCCAGAGTTGTGCCAGAGTTGTGCGCGAGTCGTGCCAGAGTTGTGCCAGAGTTGTGTCAGAGTTGTGCCAGACTGGTGCCAGAGTTGTGCCAGAGTTGTGCGCGAGTCGTGCCAGAGTTGTGCCAGAGTTGTGTCAGAGTTGTGCCAGACTGGTGCCAGAGTTGTGCCAGAGTTGTGCGCGAGTCGTGCCAGAGTTGTGCCAGAGTTGTGTCAGAGTTGTGCCAGACTGGTGCCAGAGTTGTGCCAGAGTTGTGCGCGAGTCGTGCCAGAGTTGTGCCAGAGTTGTGTCAGAGTTGTGCCAGACTGGTGCCAGAGTTGTGCCAGAGTTGTGCGCGAGTCGTGCCAGAGTTGTGCCAGAGTTGTGTCAGAGTTGTGCCAGACTGGTGCCAGAGTTGTGCCAGAGTTGTGCGCGAGTCGTGCCAGAGTTGTGCCAGAGTTGTGTCAGAGTTGTGCCAGACTGGTGCCAGAGTTGTGCCAGAGTTGTGCGCGAGTCGTGCCAGAGTTGTGCCAGAGTTGTGTCAGAGTTGTGCCAGACTGGTGCCAGAGTTGTGCCAGAGTTGTGCGCGAGTCGTGCCAGAGTTGTGCCAGAGTTGTGTCAGAGTTGTGCCAGACTGGTGCCAGAGTTGTGCCAGAGTTGTGCGCGAGTCGTGCCAGAGTTGTGCCAGAGTTGTGTCAGAGTTGTGCCAGACTGGTGCCAGAGTTGTGCCAGAGTTGTGCGCGAGTCGTGCCAGAGTTGTGCCAGAGTTGTGTCAGAGTTGTGCCAGACTGGTGCCAGAGTTGTGCCAGAGTTGTGCGCGAGTCGTGCCAGAGTTGTGCCAGAGTTGTGTCAGAGTTGTGCCAGACTGGTGCCAGAGTTGTGCCAGAGTTGTGCGCGAGTCGTGCCAGAGTTGTGCCAGAGTTGTGTCAGAGTTGTGCCAGACTGGTGCCAGAGTTGTGCCAGAGTTGTGCGCGAGTCGTGCCAGAGTTGTGCCAGAGTTGTGTCAGAGTTGTGCCAGACTGGTGCCAGAGTTGTGCCAGAGTTGTGCGCGAGTCGTGCCAGAGTTGTGCCAGAGTTGTGTCAGAGTTGTGCCAGACTGGTGCCAGAGTTGTGCCAGAGTTGTGCGCGAGTCGTGCCAGAGTTGTGCCAGAGTTGTGTCAGAGTTGTGCCAGACTGGTGCCAGAGTTGTGCCAGAGTTGTGCGCGAGTCGTGCCAGAGTTGTGCCAGAGTTGTGTCAGAGTTGTGCCAGACTGGTGCCAGAGTTGTGCCAGAGTTGTGCGCGAGTCGTGCCAGAGTTGTGCCAGAGTTGTGTCAGAGTTGTGCCAGACTGGTGCCAGAGTTGTGCCAGATTTGTGCCACAGTTGGGCCCGAGTTGTGCCATAGTTGTGCCAGAGTTGTGCCAGAATTCTGCCATAGTTGTGCAAGAGTTGTGATATAGTTCTGTCAAAGTCTTGCCACAGTTATGCCACAGTTGTGCCAGAGTTGTGCAAGAGTTGTTCCAGAGTTGTGCCAGAGACGTGCCAGAGTTGTGCCAGAATTGTGCCAAGGTTGTGCCATAGTTGTGCCAGAAACGTGCTAGAAGTGTGCCAGAGTTGTGCCAAAGGTGTGCCATAGTTATCCCAGAGTTGTGCCAGAGCTGTGACATAGTTGTGCTAGAGTTGTGCCAACGTTGTGCCAGAGTTGCGCCAGAGTTGTGCAAGAACTGTGCCAGAGTTGTGCCAGAGTTCTGCCAGAGTTGTGCCAGAGTTGTGCTAGAGTTGTGCCAACGTTGTGCCAGAGTTGCGCCAGAGTTGTGCAAGAACTGTGCCAGAGTTGTGCCAGAGTTCTGCCAGAGTTGTGCCAGAGTTGTTCTAGAGTTGTGCCAGAGTTGTGCCAGAGTTGTGCCAGAGTTATGCCAGGGTCGTGCCAGAGTTGTGCCATAGTTGTGCCAGGGTTGTGCCAGAGTTGTGCCAGAGTTGTGCTAGAATTGTGCCAAAGTTGTGCCAGAGTTGTGCCAGAGTTGTGCCAGAGTTGTCCCATAGTTTTGACAGAGTTGTGCCAGAGTTCTACCAGAGTTGTGCGAGATTTGTGCCAGAGTTGTGCCAGAGTTGTGCCAGAGTTGTGCCTGAACTGTGCCAGAGTTGTGCCAGGGTTGTGCCAGAGTTGTTTTATAGTTGTGCCAGAGTTGTGCCAGAATTGTGCCAGAGTTGTGCCAGAGTTGTGCGAGAGTTGTGCCAGAGTTGTGCCAGAGTTTTGCTAGACTTGTGGGAGAGTTGTGCCAGAGTTGTGTAAGAGTTGTGACAGAATTATGCAATAGTTGTGCCAGAGCTGTGACAGAGTTGTGCCAGAGTTGTGACACAGGTGTGCCAGGTTTGTGACAGAGTTGTGCCAGAGTTGTGCCAGACTTGTGCCAGAGTTGTGCCAGAGTTATGCCAGATTTGTGCTAAAATTAGGCCAGAGTTGTGCCATAGTTGAGCCAGAGGTGTGCTATAGTATTGCCAGAGTTTTCACAGAGTTATGGCAGATTTGTGCCATTGTTGTGCCATAGTTTTGCAAGAGTTGTGCCAGAGTTGTGCCATAGTCGTGCCAGAGTTGTGCCAGAGTTGTGCCAGAGTCGTGCTAGAGTTGTTCCAGAGTTGTGCCAGAGTTGTGCCAGAGTTATGCCAGATTTGTGCCATTGTTGTGCCATAGTTTTGCAAGAGTTGTGCCAGAGTTGTGCCATAGTCGTGCCAGAGTTGTGCCAGAGTTGTGCCAGAGTCGTGCTAGAGTTGTTCCAGAGTTGTGCCAGAGTTGTTCCAGAGATGTGCCAGAATTGTGCCAGGCTTGTGCCAGGGTTGTGCCATTGTTGTGCCAGAAATGTGCTAGAAATGTGCCAGAGTTGTGCCAGAGTTGTAACAGAGCTGTGCCATAATAATCCCAGGGTTGTGCCAGAGTTGTGACCAAGTTGTGCTAGAGTTGTGCCAGAGTTGTGCCAGAGTTGTGCCAGAGTTGTGCCAGAGTTGTGCCATAACTGTGCCAGAGTTGTGCCAGAATTGTGCCATAGTTGTTCTAGATTTGTGCCAGAGTTGTGCCAGACTTATACCAGGGTTGTGCCAGGGTTGTGCCAGGGTCTTGCCAGAGTTGTGCCAGAGTTGTGCCATAGTTGTCCCAGAGTTGTGCCAGAGTTGTGTCAGAGTTCTGCCAGAGTTGTGCCAGATTCGTGCCAGAGTTGTCCCAGGGTTTTCCCAGAGTTGTGACAGAGTTGTGCCAGAGTTCTTCAAGAGTTGTGCCCGATTTGTGCCAGAGTTGTGCCAGAGAAGTGCCAGAGTTGTGCCAGAGTTGTGCCAGAGTTGTGCCAGAGTTGTGCCATAGTTGTGCCAGATTTGTGCCAGAGTTGTGCCAGAGTTGTGCCAGAGTTGTGCTAGACTTGTGCAAGAGTTGTGACAGAGTTATGCAATAGTTGTGCCAGAGCTGTGACAGAGTTGTGCCAGAGTTGTGACACAAGTATGCCAGGTTTGTGCAAGAGTTGTGCAAGAGTTGTGCCAGACTTGTGCCAGATTTGTGCCAAAATTATGCCAGATTTTTGCCAAAATTGGGCCAGAGTTCTGCCATAGTTGTGCCAGAGTTGTCCCATAGTTCTGCCAGAGTTGTGCAAGAGTTGTGCTATAGTTGTGCCAGAGTTTTGCCAGAGTTATGCCAGAGTTGCGCCAGATTTGTGTCATAGTTGTGCAAGAGTTGTGCCAGAGTTGTCCCATAGTTCTGCCAGAGTTGTGCAAGAGTTGTGCTATAGTTGTGCCAGAGTTTTGCCAGAGTTATGCCAGAGTTGCGCCAGATTTGTGTCATAGTTGTGCAAGAGTTGTGCCAGAGTTGTGCCATAGTCGTGCCAGAGTTGTGCGAGAGTTGTGCTATAGTTGTTCCAAAGTTGTGCCAGAGTTGTGCAAGAGATATTCCAGAGTTGTGCCAGATTTGTGCCAGGGTTGTAACATAGTTGTGCCAGAAATGTGCTATGAATGTGCCAGAGTAGTGCCAGAGTTGTGCCAGAGTTGTGCCACAGTTGTGACAGAGTTGTGCTAGAGTTGTGCCCTAGTTGTGCCAGAATTGTCCCAGAGTGGTGCCAGAACTGTGCCATGTGTGCCAGAGTTGTGCCAGGGGTGTGCCAGAGTTGTGCCAGAGTTGTTATAGAGTTGTGCCAGAGTTGTGCCAGAGTTGTACCAGGGTCGTGCCAGAGTTGTGCCAGAGTCGTGCTAGAGTTGTGCCAAAGTTGTGCCAGTGTTGTGGAAGAGTTGTGCAAGAGTTGTGCAAGAGTTGTGCTATAGTTGGACCATATTTCTCCTAGAGTTGTGCCAGAGGTGTGCCAGAGTTGTGCCAGAGTTGTGCCAGAGTTGTGCCAGAACTGTCCCAGAGTTGTGCCAGAGTTGTTCTAGAGTTGTGCCAGAGTTGTGCCAGACTTATACCAGGGTTGTGCCAGAGTTGTGCCAGAGTTGTGCCAGGGTTGTCCCAGAGTTGTCCCAGAGTTGTGCCAGAGTTGTGCCAGAGTTGTGTCAGCGTTGTGCCAGAATTGTGCCAGATTTGTGCCAGGGTTGTCCCAGAGTTGTCCCAGATTTGTGACAAAGTTGTGCCAGAGTTCTACCAGGGTTGTGCCAGATTTGTGCCAGAGTTGTGCCAGAGAAGTGCCAGATTTGTGCCACAGGTGTGCCATAGATGTGCCAGAGTTGGGCCAGAGTTGTGCCTGAACTGTGCCAGAGTTGTGCCAGAGTTGTGCCAGAGTTGTGCCAGAGTTGTTATAGAGATGTGCCAGAGTTGTGCCAGAGTTGTACCAGGGTTGTGCCAGAGTTGTGCCAGAGTCGTGCTAGAGTTGTGCCAAAGTTGTGCCAGTGTTGTGGAAGAGTTGTGCAAGAGTTGTGCTATAGTTGGACCAGATTTCTCCTAGAGTTGTACCAGAGTTATCCCAGGGTTGTGCCAGAGTTGTGCCAGAGTTGTGCCAGAGTTGTGCAAGAGCTGTGCCGGAGTTGTGCCAGAGTTGTGCTATAGTTGGACCAGATTTCTCCTAGAGTTGTACCAGAGTTATCCCAGGGTTGTGCCAGAGTTGTGCCAGAGTTGTGCCAGAGTTGTGCAAGAGCTGTGCCGGAGTTGTGCCAGAGTTGTGCTAGATTTGTGCAAGAGTTGTGCCAGAGCTGTGACAGAGTTGTTCCAGAGTTGTGACACAAGTATGCCAGGTTTGTGCCAGAGTTGTGCCAGATTTGTGCCAGACTTGTGCCAGAGTTGTGCCAGATTTATGCCAGATTTGTGCCACAATTGGGCCAGAGTTGTGCCATTGTTGTGCCAGAGTTGTCCCATAGTTATGCCAAAGTTGTGCAAGAGTTGTGCTATAGTTGTGCCAGAGTTTTGCCAGAGTTATGCCAGAGTTGTGCCAGAGTTGTGTCATAGTTGTGCAATAGTTGTGCCTTAGTTGTGCCATTGTTGTGCCAGAGTTGTGCCAGAGTTGTGCTATAGTTGTTCCAGAGTTGTGCCAGAGATGTGCCAGAGATGTGCCAGAGTTGCGCCAGGCTTGTGCCAGGGTTGTGCCAGAAAAGTGCCAGAGTTGTGCCAGAGTTGTGACAGAGTTGTGCTAGAGTTGTGCCAGAGTTGTGCCAGAGTTGTCCCAGAGTTGTGCCAGAGTTGTGCCAGAGTTTTCCCAGAGTTGTGCCAGACCTGTGCCAGAGTTGTGCCAGAGTTTTCCCAGAGTTGTGCCAGACCTGTGCCAGAGTTGTGCCAGAGTTTTCCCAGAGTTGTGCCAGACCTGTGCCAGAGTTGTGCCAGAGTTTTCCCAGAGTTGTGCCAGACCTGTGCCAGAGTTGTGCCAGAGTTTTCCCAGAGTTGTGCCAGACCTGTGCCAGAGTTGTGCCAGAGTTTTCCCAGAGTTGTGCCAGACCTGTGCCAGAGTTGTGCCAGAGTTTTCCCAGAGTTGTGCCAGACCTGTGCCAGAGTTGTGCCAGAGTTTTCCCAGAGTTGTGCCAGACCTGTGCCAGAGTTGTGCCAGAGTTTTCCCAGAGTTGTGCCAGACCTGTGCCAGAGTTGTGCCAGAGTTTTCCCAGAGTTGTGCCAGACCTGTGCCAGAGTTGTGCCAGAGTTTTCCCAGAGTTGTGCCAGACCTGTGCCAGAGTTGTGCCAGAGTTTTCCCAGAGTTGTGCCAGACCTGTGCCAGAGTTGTGCCAGAGTTTTCCCAGAGTTGTGCCAGACCTGTGCCAGAGTTGTGCCAGAGTTTTCCCAGAGTTGTGCCAGACCTGTGCCAGAGTTGTGCCAGAGTTTTCCCAGAGTTGTGCCAGACCTGTGCCAGAGTTGTGCCAGAGTTTTCCCAGAGTTGTGCCAGACCTGTGCCAGAGTTGTGCCAGAGTTTTCCCAGAGTTGTGCCAGACCTGTGCCAGAGTTGTGCCAGAGTTTTCCCAGAGTTGTGCCAGACCTGTGCCAGAGTTGTGCCAGAGTTTTCCCAGAGTTGTGCCAGACCTGTGCCAGAGTTGTGCCAGAGTTTTCCCAGAGTTGTGCCAGACCTGTGCCAGAGTTGTGCCAGAGTTTTCCCAGAGTTGTGCCAGACCTGTGCCAGAGTTGTGCCAGAGTTTTCCCAGAGTTGTGCCAGACCTGTGCCAGAGTTGTGCCAGAGTTTTCCCAGAGTTGTGCCAGACCTGTGCCAGAGTTGTGCCAGAGTTTTCCCAGAGTTGTGCCAGACCTGTGCCAGAGTTGTGCCAGAGTTTTCCCAGAGTTGTGCCAGACCTGTGCCAGAGTTGTGCCAGAGTTTTCCCAGAGTTGTGCCAGACCTGTGCCAGAGTTGTGCCAGAGTTTTCCCAGAGTTGTGCCAGACCTGTGCCAGAGTTGTGCCAGAGTTTTCCCAGAGTTGTGCCAGACCTGTGCCAGAGTTGTGCCAGAGTTTTCCCAGAGTTGTGCCAGACCTGTGCCAGAGTTGTGCCAGAGTTTTCCCAGAGTTGTGCCAGACCTGTGCCAGAGTTGTGCCAGAGTTATGCTAGAGTTCTGCCTGATTTGTGCCAGAGTTGTGCCAGAGAAGTGCCAGAGTTGTGCCAGAGTTGTGCCAGAGTTGTGCCAGAGTTGTGCCAGAGTTGTGCGCGGGTCCTGCCAGAGTTGTACCACAATTGTGCCATAGTTGTGCAATAGTTATGCCACAGTTGTTCCAAAGATGTGCTATAGTTGTGCCAGAGGTGTGCCAGAGTTGTGCCAGGGTTGTGCCAGAGTTGGACCAGAGTCGTCCGAGTGTTGTGCCAGAGCTGTGCCAGAGTTGTGCCAAAGTTGTGCAAGAGTTGTGCCAGAGTTGTGCCATGGCTGTGCCAGTATGTCCCAGAGTTGTGCCAGAGTTGTGCCAGAGTTGTCTCATGGCTGTGCCTATATGTCCCAGAGCTGTGCCAGAGTTGTGCCAGAGTTGTGCCAGAGTTGTGTCAGAGTTGTGCCAGAGGTCTGCTCGAGTTGTGCCAGACTTGTGCCAGCATTGTGCCAGAGT
>SZWC01030677.1:2135-18716 GCA_023375785.1 Penium margaritaceum | reverse complement strand
CCCACACACCTTAGAAGCCAGGCCTAGGACTATATGTACCAGGCTCATTCCTCATTCTAATTACACAATCTGGCCTTAGATGCTCCTCACAGAGTTGTCCAACTAAGGAACAGTATAAAGAAGACACTGGTTGGTCTAAGCCCCAGGAGTTAGTCTTTGACTAGCACCTCGCGCGAAAGTGACCAAGTGTTAAGTGGACACAGTTGCTAGCAAGTGATTGCCTAGGAACTGCTCAGTGTGGAACCGTGATCCTGAGGGTGATATCTTCTCCTAGCTGAAATGCTAGGAGCGGACGGCAGGTGCTATTGTGTCGGCCCTGTTTTCTAGTCCGTTTGCCTCAGGCCGGTTGATACTTTTGTGCTTTTGTTGAGGGTAAGCACATGGAACGTCGTGTGAAGGGGATAATCCATGTTCCGGGGTTTGTAGCCAACCTCCTCTCTATTTCCTCTCTCATCTCCAAAGGCATGCAGGTTCACTTGGAGAATGGTGGTTTCACCATCTCTGTTTGTGTAGGCTGTGTACTTTCACCATCTCTATGTGGAGTCAGAGAACAAAGCAGACTCAACGTTGGCCATGAGAGATGGAAAACACGACATTGACTTGTGACACCGCCGGCTTGGTCACCTCGGCTTTGGCGTCATCATCTCCATGCGGCAGATGGTGCACGAATTGGAGCTCAAGGGGTTGAAGTAGCCTGGTGTATTGTCCTTTGAGAGCTGCATGAAAGGGAAGCAAGCTTTCTCTCCTTTCACGGGGGAAGGGAAAGCGGCAGTTGAGCTTCTCTCATTTTGATTTTTGAGGTCCTATGCCATCACAATTTTTTTCAAGCAAGTTGTACTTTGTCACATTCATTGATGACAAGTCAAGAAAGACGTGGGTGTCCTTCCAAGCTGGAAATGATGAGTTCTTTTATGTTTTCAAGGTGTGTATTGCTGTTGCACAGGCTGAGAGTGGCAGGCGGTTTGAGGTGCTTCGCACCGACGGTAGAGGAGAGTACCTCTCCAACAATTTCCACAACGGCCGCAAGCGTTGCAAGTTCAAGCACGAGGTCACCCCACCTAAAACTCCGCAGTTGAACGGTGTGGTTGAACATGCAAACCATACGGTCATGGAGCGTGTTCTCAGCAGACTCCAAGACGCGAAGCTTCTCCAAACCTTTTGGCGGAAGCGGTCAAAACTGCCTTGTCCCTGGAAAACCGAAGCCCCACGGAGGAGGCGTGGACGGGGCGCAAGCCAACTGTAATGCATTAAAAATAAATCAGGTGTGGTGCATTCATGCACGTGCTTGCTAGCAGCTGCAACAAGCTAGATTTTAACTTTCTATAGGCAGCCTTCCTCGGTTACTACACCATGGGATACGACCTCTATAACCTTGCTACATGTAAGATCATCCGTAGCAGTGACGTGGTCTTTCACGAGGAAGTAAAAGGCTGGACTTGGATCCCTCTGTCTACATTTTTACTCAATCCTGCACTTGTACAAAAGGTGAAAGAAGAACCGGTAGCAGAAGAGGGTGGTGCAGAAGATGGTGGTGATAGCAGCAATGAGAAGGAGGCAGGGGAGGCTGAAAAGGAGAAGGAGCCAGCAACTGAATGTGACAAGGAGGAGCTGCAAAGCTTTGCACAGCAACTCCCATGAAGGTCTGCACACCTCAACAAAGGTGTGAAGGACAATGGAGAGAAGCTAAAGCAGTCCAAGAGGCTCGCAAAAAAGTAGATGCAGCAAGGGGAGCAGCTGAAGAAGTGCAACTCTCCACCTCCAACGGAGACCTCTGACCTTGAGCTTCTCTTCCTCACCATCACAGATGACCCAGCCACCTTAACTGTGGCCATGCACAGCACCAAGGCGGCAGATTGGTGTGCCATAGAAGACAAGGAGTGAAGAACGACAACTGTGCTCATGGAGAAAGACACTTGGACCCTCAAGGAAGCTCTATGTGGCAGCCGGGTGATTGGGTGCTGGTGGATCTTCAGGCGCAAGCATGGTATGGATGGTAAGATCAAGTGCGACCGATAGCACTTAGGAGACCATGGAGAGCATTTTCCTAGTTTTTGCTCTTTAACATGAGTTTTTGTGAGAGAACAGTTCCTATATGTTTTCATTCTGACGTGGTGGTTCTTTAGCCATGTGTCCACCCTCAAATCTTTGTCAAGCCTATCTTGAGACCAGAACACATGAAATGTTTCTTTGATACTTCATCGATCAGGAGGATACTCAGAGGGAATTCCTCCGCAGAATTTGTGACGTCGCAAGCGAGGATCCCGCAGTTTCGCGAAGGTACAGGTGAAATGGGGGTGGGGGGGGGGAGGGGGGGTGGGAGGGGTTGTGCGATGACGTGTCCGCCCCCCCTTTGCGGTCGTGGGTGTAGCATCACCTCCCCCGCGATGCTCGATCAGCAACGCATGTTGCTGATCGAGCATGGCGAGGGAGGCGGATACCTCGTTCTTACATTTTAAAGTGCCGGATATGGGGGACATAAAGTTTCGCTCG
This sequence comes from Penium margaritaceum, assembly GCA_023375785.1. Taxonomy (NCBI): domain Eukaryota; kingdom Viridiplantae; phylum Streptophyta; class Zygnematophyceae; order Desmidiales; family Peniaceae; genus Penium; species Penium margaritaceum. Next base: position 16,226 of record SZWC01030677.1, on the reverse strand, counting down.
TGGATATAGGAGGGTCCGCTCTTCGGGAACATGGATATCCTGGCTATTTTTCCCTATCGGTTTCCTACTTGGCGGCGTTGCCCTGTTCGGTGAGTTCCCAAGACCGAACTATGTCGTCTGCGAAGATGTGACTGTGCTGGTGGACAGAATTTAGGGCTGGAATGTTTACAACAGGCTTCGATCCAAGTTTGGCCTTTCAACTATTGTCAATTCGGAAATCGAGTCATAAGGATCTCTTTGGGTTAAGTAGTAGGGCAGTTTGGAGTCCTGGTTCTTTCTTAGGTTTGATATGGGGACCCGTTTTGATCACTTGTCAACCCAGGGGCCTTGACGGCCCATCTGTTCAACCCTTTGGGCCTCGACGACCGATAAGATCAACGTCGAAGCCCATCGGCAGACCAGTGCCAGTCACAGGCTCGATCTGGCAAACACACCGGTCTTCGATTTGCCATGACCTTTGTGAAGTGGAGGCTATTGCTGGGGTTGTCATGAGCAACTTGTTAAACGTCATCGACCTTAACTTTTGAACATTTGTTGAAAGCACGCAGTCAAAATGAAATCACGTAAACAAACAGGTCCTCACAATGCCTCCGATATTCCATTATCTGCTTTAGATTACAATGGTGTTCCCCGCCTCGGCATTCAGCATTTAGAAGTCAGATTTTCAAGAGGGAACTGGCTCGGCATGCTGACGGGGCACAGGTCAACGCTCACGTGTGCTTCGGAACATGGTTCGGCAGGTGCAAAAGACATTCTGGTCGGAAGTTGTCCTGACTTCGGCATTCAAGTATGGATTCCGTACAAAGATGGATGCTAGCAGTCACTTTTTTTTATGCTACGGGCGAGCCGCGCCCAGATACGTGGATGGGAAGCCAAGGTCTACGAAAAGCATTTTCATGCTCAAATTCCATTAATCTAACGACGGGATTGAACCATGTGAGATTTTCCAAAACTCTTTGTTTGAATTCTTGTATTTGAATGGAGTATTTGGCGCCTCGGTAGCCTACTTGAGCGCCAACCGTGCCACCGACCGAGCCGCAAAGCCTTGCGTGAGGGACGAGCTTGGTACTTGTAGCAAGCTCGTGGTGCACAAAAAAGAACTTGTAGTTGTCAATCCTACACGTCGCTAGTCTCTCCGCAAATATCCGCTACACCTTTGAAGTCACTCCAACCCTCCACTGTCATGGACCCGTCTACCTACAAGTGCTCCGCCTCTATCAACAGGCCCGCTACTGCAGCCGATATTCCCTGCTCCAACTTCCTTGGACAACGAACCACGCTCCGACGAGGAGATTAGATGTGCTATGTGGTGGAACATCTGTTACATGGTGGCGGGTTGCCGTAAAGCCCGTCGTCTGCTCCACGACGATGACGTTCTGGAGGACCCGCGGGACATTGACACCGGCTTCAACATGCGTCCCTGTGGTGGCAGTGACCTTCCTGATCCTGTTAGGCATTCACGTAATGTTCTGTTTCCTCCTGCACCACTGGTTGCTGGACGCTTGTCTCTCACTGACCAGATGCCAGCTTTAGCTCCCGTCATCATCGCGAAGCCTGTGCCCATTCACACTCCAACTGATAATGCTCCGACTGCCAGTGCAGGTCCTGCTGTCAGCGCAGGTCCAACTGTCTCCACCATGAATGTTGACTTGGCAACGGATGGTGGTCAACTGAACGGGACGCGGTTTTGATGAAGGAGGCAGCAGTGTTTGCGGAGGCCAGTAGGACGACCTGGGGGTGGCAAGCCAAGATGCATGACGTGCTTGCTAAGAAGTTCACCGAGACGTGGGGAATCTTTGACCCTTTGACTTCTGTGCAGGTAAAGAGCCGCTTACAGGTTAGTGCAAAGGTGTGGGGCCATGCCAGGGACCTCATCAGCCGCTCAGGGGTCCAATTGAAACGAACTACTTGGACGGTTGACCTTGATCCTGAGAATTAGGCCGAGATCAAGTGCTCGCACCCGGAGCAGGCGAAGCTGCACGGCCTTCAACTGCCATGGTATGATGACGCGTGCAGCCTGTTCGTCACCAACAAGGCTACCTGGGACAACATGATGGCAACGGATATGCCCCAGCCGCAGATAGCAGCAGAAGAGGAGACCACGACAGACGACGATCCTCAGCCTCGTGCGGGCATACGTACGCATGTGCAGCGGCAGATTTCATGTGCGGAGCGGCTACTCAAGGGTGCAACAAAGCTCAAGTGTGTCATCCGCGATGACGGGCCCAACAAAGCATGGGGGAGAGCAGTGCAAGCAGTAGACCCGGACGATGGCATACATGCATCTAACAAGTTACCGCTTCTGGACCGTCTCGTTACCGATGACTTGTGTGAGTTATTTGCCTTTTCTTCCGGTACTTTGCGTGAGCAAGTTGCAACTCGTGCCTCAGGATGCGATCCTAAGAAGGCAAACATGCAAGCATTTGTGGCTAATGTGGAAGATGCGCAATCAAACCGCATGCTCTCCTTATTCTATGGCTGTAGCTGTCCATGCCCGTATTCCTGCAAGTGGTAAGGAACTCCCCTATAAGGCGTCATGAGTCCATGAGTGTGTGGGAATGCAGCATCCGCAAGGACAAATTTGTTCATGGGCAATGTGAATCCCTGGTGCACTGCATCTTCAAACATCCGTGCATCATGGACGCTCCCCTCCCACCCAACACTGACATACGTGAAGCACAATTCATGATTGCATGCCGCAAGAATATTCTGCTTCACTTGAGAATGCCCGTTAATGTACGCTGTTCTTCACATATGCTGAACAATGACGGGCACATGCATACCGTCAATGGCGCCAATGCAGTTTGCAAACCACGGCAGGAACTCGACACGGCCCTCCCAGTGTTGTGGTGGTGCTGCATCGTGAGACGGGAGACGGATGATGGTTGCTGCGAGGTCCACAAGTGCAGCGACGACGTCGTGTATGGCTCGCCAAACAGTCGGTGCGGCCCGCTGGAACCTCTCCATTACTTGCTGGACTGTTGAGCGGAAGCACACACATTGCACAAATATGAGGACCCTCTCCTCGATGGTGACGTAGGTGTCCAGTAGAGTTGATCTTGTTTGCATGTAGTCAACAATCTGGATCCATGAGGAAACCGTGAGCCTGCTCATGTTTTTCATGCGTTATGGATTTCCTTCCCTTAGCTCTTGCATCCAAGCCACCCCGGGCATGGCACCGTTCATCATTCGCCTTGGCCGCAAGTGACGTAGTATGGTCTGGAGTACGTGCATCAAAATCTCATGCAGAAGAGCAAGAAGTTGAGCTCGGAGTTCGATGGCACGACGAATGAGGGCGTGTCGGGCGTTTGGTCGAGATTGACTTGGATCCATGGCATTGGAACTGACGGTTTTGGTGGAGAACAATGTGACCTGCCCCGCCAGGCACCATAGTGGTACTTGCGCACCTCAGTTGCCCATGTCGTCAGCAAACGAGGCGCGCATGTACCACTACGGTGGTACTTGCGTGACTACTTACCCATTTTACCTCGATCTGCACGACCCAAAGGTTTCCGTTGACCAACAGGTCCAGTGCTCGAACCTCCTGTTATGGGAACGGTTACTCACGTCCAGAAGTCATGGCATAGATTGAGCGGGAATTTGTGTTGAATTCCACAGGAACGGTGTTCAACACCCGAAGTCAACTTTGTAACTTGACATGCGTTCTTGGCGGGAATTGGTGGAAGGCCACTTCAAAATGCCGAATACCGAGGTGGGGAACACCATACATATGTTGTGAAAGTGTAAAATCTGCTACAGAAAGTATCCCCACCGTGTTTGCAGGAGTGGTCAGTGAATGGATTTTGTTTTTCAAAAAGTTGTAGCAACAAAAATTCTCACACAATCCACCATGATGTCGTGATTTGCCACAGTTTTACGAATGGAGAAGCAACTTGTGAGCTTTCATTGTCAGGAAGACTGCAGCATGCCATCTCACCAAGATTCAAACTAGATTTCTCAAACATTTTCCATTTTGCTGATCTTGTCGTTTTCCATTCAATGTGTCCTCCCCCCCCAAAGGGAGTATACATTTGATGTGAGAATGGAAAGAAGACTCAATTTTTTTACCTTTGAAGAAGAATAAAGTAAAAAAATACTCTCCAATGCATACGTGAATCTATTATGATTTATCTTTCAATACCAATGCCCAATCTTAAGTAGAAACTATGAGGGCTAGTGTCCATCCCTCTCCATAGACATTTCACATGAGACATTTGTGTTTCATATGCATTTTTAAAGACAAAACATGTTCATCCTTACATGAATTGTTTCTTGTGTTCCATGCGACAACATTATGTGGCACATTACAGTCTCTCAAAGTAGCACAACATATCACCCAAGTCTGCCCAAGTCTCCACCACAGAGATAAGTCAAAACTTTCTCAATCATCTACATACACTACAGGAACAATTAAGTAACGGTAGTAAGCTAACGGACCATGTAAAGAGCGTCTGTGCCTAAATGAGCCAAATATTGACGACAGCTACATACCAACAAATCTTGGAAACACACACAATCTAGTACGTGACACCAACACCGATAAATCTCTTGGAGAAGGCTAAGAGATTGGTGCCTTATTGATGGTCTAGAGCATCCAGCAAGGGGCTCCAACCATTGAGAAACTCTCAAAACTGCACTAAAATGAATCTTGGTGTAATCATTGTTTTAGAGGATACAGCCCCATGCGAGATGAGACATGAGATCCGGCGATGCTCACAGATGGACAACAAAAATGAACACCAGATAATGTGTGACCAAACAAGACAGATCTCCGGAGGTGGTGGAAAATGGAACATACTACATGGGTCATTACCGCTGACAAAGTACAGATTATGCATGAACATTTCCAAAATCAACAAAAGCATTGTAGCACCATTGAAAATTCAATGCTAGGCAAGTGTGACCTAATGAATAATCCCAACATGTCAGCGCTCGTCCAGGCCATGGCCACATGCAGACCACACATGCGATATGCAAATAGTCTAAAGGTGCCAACAATAGTAGCTGGGTCTCCTTAGGTACTAGTGCATAACATCATGTACCCAGGTATCGACCCAAAGGAGAACACAGAATATGTTGGAGACAAGAGGAGTCCAATCATCATGAAGTCACCAGGGTCTCAAACCACCGCAAAAACTCTATGAGCCATGCATGGTTGAACTAGGTGTCCAGACTGCAAGCGTTCCATCACAGAACAAGCAATGCAGATGTTGGAGCAGCATTGGGGCAATTTGGGAAGGACTCATTGCAGAAGAATATCTTACACTCAAACAACTCGAAGCTCATACGCCAACACTCAGCACCATAACGCATATGTTACGTCATTCCACCAATCTTGCATCTTCCAGGCCATTACAAGGCAGTGGAATCCTCTAGGGCATTTGTAGTAGCCTCGTAATGTATGGGCCTAAACCCTTTATATAATTCCACTTGCTACACATGAACAAAAGCATGTGATAGGCCATGCCGGCGGTGAGCCATCACCCAAGAACAATATGAGAAACCGAGTAATGAAGTGAGTGAGGGCGTGAACGAGTGGGTGCTCTAGTGTTGAATGACAACAATACAATGTGCCTGACACCATGCACTCGCTAATGCATAATTGTTGGATAAAGTTTGTACTTATGGCACATCATTGTCTTTCACATACATATTCGTTACAAACCCATGCACAACTTCTACATAGATGATGTATCATTACATGAAATTGATGAATAGGAGCCATGTAGAAACAAAGAAACATGGATGGATTCCACATGATGCTTGTCCCTACTTGGAGGGGTTACTACACACATAGGAATGTGAAACCAGGAGGAAACAAGATGCTACTCCCCGCCTGAACTAAGAGACTCGATGTCACTTGGCATGCCTATGGCACTTACAGCAGCTGTTGTTGCTGGAATGGAAAAAGGTTCCTCTGCAGATGGGTTGCGGCAAGAACGACGGCCATGACCACGCATCCCACAGTTGGTGCAAATGACATTTACACATCTATAGCGGGTACGCTCTTGGCGCACAGTACGTGGACGTCCACGTCCACGTTGTTGACCAGGTGGGTAGAAATCTTCCTCTGCATGTTTCAGTAGGCGTAGGCTTATCCCAGGCAGTGAACCACAGTGTATGCAACAATTTTTCATGTTTGACAGCCTCGCATGGGTGTAATTTTCCCGTTTGAGACCTGAGCGCAAAAGGACAGCACATGCATAGACGCATGGAAGTTGCAGATCCTCAAACTGAGCACTCAATCACTGACGTGTGGCGCAGCTAACTTGACGCTCGCTAACGGTTGGGTCGTGAACAGTCCATGCAAACTCAATACTTAGTTAGACATTGTATGAACGATTCATACAAAAGTTGTGGAAAACATTATGCCCGGGCACAGTGGCTAGGCGCATGCGCATGCCACATGCTTCACGGCAGCGCATGAGAGACAACTTCTGAACAAGTGGGTATAGGCATTCCCATGTAAAGAAGGGGTACAGCTTGTGCAACTCCTTGGTTTGTCTGTTCAAGAACTCCAAAGTGTTGAAAGTATCATTCCCCCCACGTGCACCTGGGAAAACATGCGTGCCCAAGTTTCTCACAGGATGCCTGTCTCTCCGGTGACCTCACCCACCAGCAGGCACGTAGCGACTCCCAAACTCATATCACACAGAATCTGTACAGAACAGTCCCACGCCTCACTGGAACATGCAGGAGCAAGACCCCAAAACGCGGTCTCGGATGGTGCACCATGTTGGGCGGTGACATTCTCTGCCAGATACCAAGTGCAGTAGGTGTGGCTTCTACCAGGTAATTCCACTACAACAGGATCGATGTGGCCTCGCTCCCTGTCAGAGAACACAATTGATCCCGCCACTGCGAGAGGAAATGATGCGCGTAGGTTTCTGCAGAATGACCTCCATTCTCGCCCGGGACAAGTGCCTAGCAGATTGGCACGTAATAGTCATTTTCATCAAAGGTCAATGTGACGAGGAAAACCTGCACAACGTGATACATGCATAAAATTATTGTTAGTTGCATTGCCTACAAACCATGACATGTGAATCCTAAAAATGTTTCACATTGCATGGACTAAGAAGATACAAAGAAAGATCATGTACCTACGGAAGTGGGTCCCGTCCATGGTGATGATGTGGTGCAAGTACTCAAAGCCACTCACGCATGTCCCAGGTGTATAAAATGCAGGCATGAAGCACCTCTTTTCTTCCTCTTCAGCAACCGCAACCGCAAAATTTTCCACCTTCTTCAGCTGCAGCGTTGTCATGAACAAGTAGGATGTCATTTCACGTACAAAGAGAAACCAAATAATGTATTGGACAATTCTGACAGAGTATTTTCATCGCACATACCTCATCAAAAGAAGTTGGGAAGAGCTCCCAGCTGGGGTCGAAATCAACCACAATGCTCTTGGCAATGGTTTTCTTCGCCCTCCATGCAGTGTCGTATGAAATCGGCTTGTGAATTTCCATGCAGACAACAGCTTGGAGAGTATTGACTCTCATTTTCAAGTCGAACTCCAGGTGGTGCGGCGCATGATGGACCACCCAGGAAACTGTGCAAATCTGATTGCCACAATAACTGCCTGCAACACACCGATGACCGTCCTCAAAATGCATTACAGGAATGTTTCCCTGTCGTTTTTTATGGCGCGCTCAAAGGAGCCAGTTGCATCCTTCCATTTTCTAGTGCCTGCACTGGACCTCAAGGCATGCGTGGCAGCTTCGCTCCCATGCTAGGGTCATACGCTGGCGCACAGTGTGGTCCCGTATGGCATGACAAAGTACAGACATGGACCCAAAAAGCATGCCTGCAAAAAATCCAGTGGTGCCGTCACCATTTCCTGCTTCTTCTAGAGCTTTTTCATCACTTGTACCTGTTGGCGGAAACGGGTATGTAAACACATACTGAAACACAGTAAAAAAAATGCAAGAAACATGGAAAACTGATGCAGATTGTCATTATGGTTTTGAATGTGTGTGTGCAGATGTAGCATCTACATATGCATCTTGTGCAGCCTTTGCTGCACATGCAAATGATGCAGACACAGATGTTGAAGTACATGCATCTGCATAAGCATGTGCAGATGTAGATGCAGATGCAGATTCAGATTCACATGTATATGCAGTTGCATATGCAGATTCAGATGCATGGACTTCTGCACATGCATCTGCATCTGCAGATGCTGAAGCATATGCAGATGCAGATGCATACATAGATGCAGATGCATATGCAGATTTGGATGTGGATGCGGATTCAGTGCACATACATATGCAGTTGCATACACAAATTCAGTTGCATGGGCATCTACATTTGCATATGCTTCAACATCTGCATATGCAGATGCAGATGCAGATTTGGATGCATATGCATATGCATATGTAGATGAATATGCAAAAGCACATGCAAAGGCCTATGCAAACACAGATGAAGATGCAAATGCAGATGCATATGCAGATGCATATGCATAGGCATGTGTAGATGCATATGCAAATGCATATGCACATGCATATGCTAAAGTATATGCAGATGCATATGCACATGCATATGCAAAAGCATATGCAGATGCATATGCACATGCATATGCAAAAGCATATGCACCTGCACATGCAGATGCAGATGCATATGCACATGCATATGCAAGATCATATGCACATGCATATGCAAGATCATGTGCACATGCATATGAAAGATCATATGCAACTGCATATGCATATGCATGTGCAGATGCAGATGAAGATGCACATGCATATGCATATGCATATGCATATGCATATGCATCTTGCAAGAGCATATGCAGATGCATATGCAAAGGGATATGCGTATGCATATTCAAGAGCATGTGCAACTGCATATTCAGATGGAAGAGCTTATGCTGATGCATGTGCAAGAGCACATGGAGATGCATATGCAAGTGCATATGCAGATGCATATGCAAGAGCATATGCAACTGCATATACAGATGCATATGCATATGTAAGTGCATATGCAGATGCAGGTACAGATGCAAGTACATATGCAGATGCACATGCATATGCATATGTAGTAACATATGCACGTCCATAGCAACCTGCACGTTCCTGTGCAGCAGCAACAGATGCAGCCGCAGTAGATGCAGCACCGGCAGATTCAGCAGTGACAGATGCAGCAGTGGCAGATGCAGATGTAGATGCAAATGTAGATGCATTTGCATATGTAGATGCATATGCATATGCATATGCCTTTTCATATGCAACTGCATATGCATCTGCATATGCAGATGTAGATGCAGATGCAGATGCATATGCAATTGCATACGCAAGAGCATATGCAACTGCATATGTAGCTGCACATGCATGTACATATGCATATGCATATGCATATGCATATGCATGTGTAGATGTGGATGTAGATGCATATGCATTTGCAACAGAATATTCATAGGACCATGCATATGCATTTTTATATGCTCATGCATATGGACAAACATATGCATCTGCACATGCAGATCCAGAAGCATATGGAAATGCATATGCAAGAGCATTTGCAACTGCACATGCACATGCACGTCTGCAGCAACCTGAACATTTCTGTGCTGCATGTTTCTGTGCAACAGTGGTAGATGCAGCAGTGGCAGATGCAGTAGCGATAGAAGCAGTAGTGGCAGATGCAGCAGTGGCAGATGTAGGAGCGAAATATGCATCAGCGGCAGATGCAGCAGTGGTAGATGCAGCAGCGGCAGATGCAGCAGGGGCAGATGCAGCAGCGGCAGATGCAGCAGCGGCAGATGCATCAACGGTAGATGCAGCAGCGGCAGATGCATCAGCGGTAGATGCAGCAGCGGCAGATGTAGCAGTGGCAGATGCAGCAGTGGCAGATGTAGCAGTGGCAGATGCAGCAGTGGCAGATGCAGCAGTGCCAGATGCAGCAGCAGCAGATGCAGTAGCGGGTACGTACATATGCAACTACACGTGCTTATGCAACTACACGTGCGTATGCAATTGCAACAACATATGCAACTGCACTTGCATATGCAATTGCACGTGGATGTACAACTGCACGTGCATATGCAGCTGCACGTGCACATGCATGTCCGTAACAACCTGCATGCCTTGCGCAGCAGCGGCAGTTGCAGCAGCGGCAGATGGAGCACTGGAAGATACATACGGTAGATGCAGAAGTGGCAGATGCAGCAGCGGCAGATGAAATACCTGCAGATGCAGCAGCGGCAGATGCAGCAGCAGGCACGTGCATATGCAACTGCACGTGCACAAGCAACTGCACATGCATATAAAATTGCACGTGCATATGCAATTGCACGTGCACATCTGCATGTGCATATGCAATTGCACGTGCATATGCAACTGCATGTGCATAGGCAATTGCACGTGCATATACAACTTCACGTGCATATGCAACTGCACATGCAGATGGACGTCTGCAGCAACCTACATGCCTTGTGCAGCAGAAGCAGATGCAGAAACGGCAGATGCAGCATCGGCAGATGCAGCATCGGCAGAAGCAGCAGTGGCAGATGCTGCAGTGGCAGATGAAATTCCAGAACATGCAGATGTGGTAAATAATGAAACATCAGCAGCGGCGGCTGCGGCATCCGCAGCTGCAGCACCAGCAGATGCAGCAGTGGCAGATGCAGCAGTGGCAGATGCAGCAGCGGCTGATGTGGCAGAGCAGATGCAGCAGTGCCAGGTGCAGCAGCAGCAGCAGCATTAACGTATGCAACAGCAGAAGCGGGAGAGTGAGCTGCAGCAGGTCGTACTTGCTTGCGTCAGTCATGCGCTGAGGCCTGCGGTCGTCCATGCGGTCGCCGTCTGCATGTCTGACCATGTCATGATTGTTACACAGGTCATATGGCATAATGCTTTCTGTGTGTCACTGAGAACAGTTAGTGTATTGTTATTCAATTTATGTAAAAAAATTCAATTACGAAGGTAGAATAGACAACATGACATCATGTTACACAAAATGGTTGTCAGAATGGTTTGCACAGGGTAACATGAAAACGAACTACTCACCAAGAACCTTAAGCTTAGTCACACATGAAAGATACACTTTTCTAGCTCTCCAATCATGAAAACTTCTAGCATCAGCAGGAGCATCATCATCGTTTTCCAGATCAACGCCTTCAGGAAGCCACTCCCGAACTGTGTCCATATATAATCTGGAGTTGTCCATGTATCCATCCTTTTCTGCACCTTCAAGGATGAATATGCTCTGCAAGACGCAGCACGTGATGACAATGTCTGCGTGCATGTCAAGAGATTATCCCTCCATGTCGGCAAGAATCTTGAATTCCTGCTTCAATTGCCCGTTTTCACACTCCAATTTCATCTGAAGATAGGAGTGGCACATGTTGAATAGCTCTTGAGGAGATTCATGAATGTTGTGACACCTGGCTTGTCCAAAACGGGGCGTGCTAATGACAAAGGAAGAGATCCCATTGTGCATTCAGCACACTCCCCTCGTCCCTGCCTACAAGACAAAGACCACCATAGCTGTGCAGCCACTGTGGTGCAACATGGGTACGTAGTAGAGATAAACGACAAATTTAAGCATGGAATACTCACTCTGTTGCTCACTTGGGTGCAGGTCCTCCTCTGCCATTATTCAAGGCATCGTGCAATATGCTTAGGCAATGAGCGGTGCTAGAGTGACAAAGGCTATGGGCTATAGGGTCGTGCTAGGTCAAATCACTTGCTTGTAAAGAGAGGAAGGAGGGGCGGTAAGACCACAAGCATGGCAGAAAATTCGTGACTTACGATGCACCGGAACCAAAGAATACTGGGCAGTCAGCGTCACGCAGCCTTTGGTGAGCAAATGTTCTGTAAACAACAAAGGGGACAAGTAAACCAAATGTGTGGCGTACGATGCATCGGAATCAAAGAATGCAGAACTATATACAGGGCAATGAGAACTATTCTACCAAGTGCATGCAAAGTCAAAAGTGTACAATCAGTTAATGTTGAGACCATGGACCTCGGAAGCACAAAAGGACAATAACCCCCTGCTTTGGCAGAAAAACGTGCACCACAAAGATGTAAACGGCAGAATTACATGATTAAGTATATTAGAAGTTGATGTCGCCAATCCACGACCCAAATGTAAGAATAGTTTTATAAACATATATCACCATCGCTGAACAAACTGTACATGATACAAACAATGCCAAAAAGAAAAGAAATTTGTACACGGTATACCCTTTGTTTCAAAAAAAGGCACTGCATCCCCGTATGTCATTAACTTTCAATGTCCGGGTATGTCGTCAGCAAACTAATTTCTCATGGGTATTCTGTTCCATTTTTCTGTGAGCTGAATATGCCTTGACGAAATCTCCACTTGTGAGCATGGCAGGCTATTAGTGCACACATCGTGATATGGAGTGAGGAGTTGTACAAACATTGGATATCCGGCGTGGTAATGAAGAAACGTCCTTGAGGTATCTCAAAACCCTCCGTATAGGCGTGCCTATACACATGTGCATCATGTGCACTTCCTTCCCACCCCGCATGCACCTATGGAATGGCCTCATCAAAGTTAATTAAGACGAAGACGTTCTGGGTTTTCCACCTTCCTGCTCCAATACGGTCCTTAATGCTCCTTAGGGGCCTAGGCAGTTATGAGGCCTATACCAAAATAAAGGCCACCGCACGAACCTTGGGTTCATGAGAATTCTTCCAGGTACACCATCACCAAGTGATTGGCGAATGACAGCAGGTGCAATCTCTAGAACTCGTCGCATCACATGGTCTCCTTTGAATGTCGGAAAGTCTCCGTCAAGCATTACTCACCCTTCCTTCCAATCATGTGGCAGAGGAACATGGCTATGGACTCCTCGATGCTGTCATGCCTTTTGGGCTCAAGTCCACCTGCCTCCCTCACATGTACTAATTCATCAAATTGCCATGGTTCGAGACACAAAATTTCGTAGATGCGCAGTGCACTTGCTTCATGAGACAAGAGCTCCTTTGCAAACTCACTGCCTTGTAAGGAATCGGTGAGGTAGGTGCGTTTCAGGTATGGAAATGCAACAAACATGCAGATAAATGTGCCGATTGAAAACAACTGCTGCCATTTTTCTTGAGGTAGTACTTCGCCATGATCGTCAGCCGGATCCATCAGTGTTTGCTTCTGGGACCTGGGAGCAGTTGGGGTGTCACCGACCACACCCCAACAGAGGGGATGGAGAGAAGTTGGGGAAGGGGGTGGGGAGAAAAGAAAGAGCTGGTGGAAAAGATATGCCTGAAGTGCACACTGTTTCATTTATACAGGGGCCGGTGGATGCAGCACTCGACAAGGAAAAGGGCAAAAAATGCAGGGGAAAAAGCATGAGACGTTTACAGAGGATCCCAAGGGAATTAAATTAAAAGCCTTCTAGCAGCTTTCAATTCCGCTGGAAATCGCCGCTGGCGGCAATTTCCAGCATTTACGGGCTGCACCCCTAGACCTCATTTTTGTCCTGAAAAAGCATGCAAGAGGACAATGATGAGGGCAAGGCCGAGGACAAGGACAAAGACAACAACGGGGAGTAAAGGATCGACGACGACGGCGTTCACAATAGAATACAGGTCTTGCACACACACTTCACAGGCTCACTTGGCAGGATCAAAGACAATCACAGTGTAAGTGAAATTCCTCATCTGACCGCCGACACCGACAGACGTGATAGTCACAGTGTAGCGTGTGTCCTGGGTGGGTGCCGGAATGCTGTCCAGTTTCCATGCCAGTGTGTTGTCACCGTACCCATTCATCTGAGGGTATTGGTTCAGCAACAGTGCTTTCCCGTTCCGTCTCATCATCACATTTGCCTTGGAGAAGTTGGCCTGTGGAAATGAGAAGGACCAGCGTGGAGAAACAACGGTGAAGGGCACATATCCCGGAGGCGGCCAGGCGACGTACGGGTTCCTTGTAACTGGCCGAGGGCCCCACACGTTGGCCCTGTCAAGCACCCACAGGTCATTCGAGAGCGAGGTGTAGGTCGTCCCGGGCTGCTGGACCGGAATGTCCCCTGTCCCCATCATCCTCGTCTGCGGGTTAAGCACCCACCGCCGTTGCCCCAGCGCATAGTTGTAATCGCCGGGTTCCATGATGTAGAGC
>SZWC01030675.1:1210-18593 GCA_023375785.1 Penium margaritaceum | reverse complement strand
TATGTGTATGTGTATGTGTATGTGTATGTGTATGTGTATGTGTATGTGTATGTGTATGTCTATGTCTATGTCAATGTCTATGCCTAAGGGTATGTCCATGTCTATGTATCTATCTATTTCGATGTGTATGATGTATATAACTCTATCTACATTGGTACCCATGTTGATGTCCATGTTCATATCTGTATTGATATCCATATGGTTTTACATATGATTATCTTTACTTAATTATTGAATGGGAGCATTACATGTTTATACATTTATATCTTTGTCTACATCTACATCCACATCTACATCTTCAACTTCATCTACATCAACATCTAAATCTCCATCTCTATCTACATCTATGTCTACAAAGACATATTTAGCTATCTCTACACCATATCTACATCTCCATCTACACCTATATCTAGAACTATAACATAATGTTTATCACAATCTACGTCTACATATCTATCTTTGTTTACATTTAACTCTACATCTACAGTTACGTACACATGTACATCTCCATCCATGTCATTATCTACTTCCCAATTTGTGTATTTTTACATATACATGCACATCTACATCTACATCCGAATCTACATAACATCTGCATCTTCATTTACATCTACATCTATATCCACATCTACATGTGCATCCACATCCCCAAAGACACCTACATCTACATCACATGTACATTTACATGTCTATCCATGTCCATGTGTTATCACTCACATATACCTCTCTATATTTTGTTAGTGTATATGTATGCATCTACATTAAGATTTTTTCATCGCAAAGTATAAGGTTAGATCCAAACTACTTACATATTTAACCTGCTTTGTTGACACAATCTTTGCCAATGATGTGAAACTTTCTTTGGAAGCAAACCTCACTTCTTTTGTGCATTCGTGCATGTATAATATCGCATGATCTGATGATGATTTAGATGGTGAATGTGGTTTTCATAACTTGGAAGCCAAACAAAAGCCTCATTCGTTGTCCACAAAGTGTGAGAAGCTCCTTTATTCATGCAAAAGTTAAAATGCAGAAAAATGGTACCTAGCATGCAGGAAATTCATTCTTGGCAAAGAAAGGTTTTGTTTACATAAACAAAACTCTTACCATAAATTACTTAACTTTGCACTACGTAACTCTGTTCACGCTCTGCGTGCAACACTGACCTCAATCCATGTCACTGGTTTCAGTTTCTTACAACTGTGTATGTTACTACAAGTTAGATTTTTCCTATGATGTTACCCGATCATTGTTGTCTTCCATGACAGATCGTAGGGTTGTATGCATGTAGATGTCATAGAGAGAAAACAAGAAAACCCATGGATTGATTGGAGGAAAAAAACGAAGCAAATGTGGTGCTTGAAATTATTTGGCTGTATTTTGAATTGTTCCTTTATACATTTGTGGATGTGAATGTCGATGTCATTTTGGATGTGGATGTGGACGTGTCCACAAGTAAGAATACACAACAAAGGGGTTTCCTTCATGGGTGCATGGATATTTTCCCCCCAAAAATATGAGCGAAGGCCATGAAATGAGAATTCATGGTGTAGTGACACACACCACACATTTTAAAATTGGCTTACGAACATAAATCAAGAGTGTTACTTCGTAACCAAATAAAATTTAAATAATACATTAAATAAATATTTTAACTTTTTAACCCAAAAAAATTGGTTTCAGAAAGGTGTATCTGGCTAATTTTTATAAGAAAATGGGGATAACATTGACCGGGTACATGTTGTGACCACACAATGCGTAAATAATGGTGCGCACTCAGCCATCCTCGTAATCACATACGGATAGTTGGTCCGGATCGAATCCTACGGAGAAGTTGAGGACTCCAGTTTCTAGATTGCCGCGTACATGACCCAGCAGCAAGATCCGTTCATGCATCCAGCCATTCTTGCCATGCTTCGTTCCCCTTCCAGCGACGCCTTTCGCACTAATGACCAAACAATGTGCATGCCTGCTCTCCATGCGAACACACTACCGTGAGTGCTTTTGCGGTTGCCACCTTCGTGGCTCTGTGCCATTGTTGTGGACCAATCTACAGAATTTGAACTGCTTCCTCCCTAACTCAGTTCCTCCAGTCTTCCACCTGTACTCCTCCGTCCCCTCGGTGACTCTCCCGAAGATCTCATGGCCAGTGTTTCATTTCATATAGACCAGTTGGATCCACCAAACGAGCTCAATTGCTAGCAGGAAGTATGAATTTGTTTCTGTAGGCGACTATCGGAGTTGCATCGACGGCTCGCCGGTTTTTTCCAGTGTAAAACTCGGCGAATCTACCAGCTTCATTTGCGAAACGGCCCTTTGGCAAAGTTTCTGCAAGGCGTCATGAAATGTTGACCGTTGCCTTCGGCGAGGAGCAAGGCATCCTCGGCTTCGTTTCCTTTGAAAATGAAAACGTTTCAGCTGAAGAGGTCCCTTCTTTCCACATCGGCCTCAATCAGCGGAGCACTTTTCCCGCGAGAGTGGATCTGCGTGTCGCTTTTTGTGTCCAGCAATTCTCCGGCCGCGTACTCCCCGTGGGAGGGCAGTGACCTTGAGAAGAGCTTTGTTCTGCGGCAAAATAAGGAGCTACCTCATCAGCGACAAGACGCGCCTCTGTTACGCCTGCTCTCGCTTTCCACCACCACCACGTCACATGTCATTCACCTGCTATCTGTTATGCAGAATGGGGCATAGATGATGAAAGGATAGAAGTTTCAGGACAAACACAGTTAAGCATTCGTGACACTTGGATAATTTATCATAAGCTGTAAGTGTGCTTCGATGAAAAGTGCCAGACTTTTCAAATATATATTTATAACTGTCTAGATACGAATGAGGAATAGTCGAGGTCGTTGGGTCGTTTGCCAAGAGACACATGCGCAGTCGCTTCATGAGTGGTCGGATTCGAGAAGGATCGCCGAGACCTCAAGGGTCTTCGAGAATCAACGTTGAGATACAAGATGCATCTTAAAAATCCAGATTCATCACCGTGCGTTGAAAACTCGACCGTAAGGTCGTGATACTTTTCTTTGCAGGTTGGCGAGAGTAGTCAAAGCTGTCGAAAGGTTTAAGAATATCCACTAAGGGCATGACAGTTGGCCAATTTGCCCTCGACGATCAAAGTGAATAACACAGTCATTGGGATGCAATGGGCTGTTTAAGTAAAAACAAGCATTCCCACTGAAAGAGAGATAAGGGACTTGTGTACGTCTGATAAGTAACACTTCCCCCACTTTTAGCTCCAACGTCCCGGCGCACGTGCAGATGTGGCCCATAGACGGCGGTAGTAGCCATTGATGAGATGATCAACGTCTCAGAGATTGTTGTAGGGTTCCTAACAGTAATGCACGATGTCATAGCCACACCACTTGAGATATCTTTGCCGTCTTGCCTCGTGGTCGGTAACCGAGGATGTCCTCAGTGATGTACTCTCTGTCTTCATCCACTTGCACGCGAGGTGGAGGAGGGACATCTCTACCAAGGAAATTCTCTTCACAGACTTGGTAGTGCTTAAGTTTACTGATATGGAACACCAAATGAACTTGCATACTATTGAGGAGATAAAGTTCCAAAACCACATGGGTTTGCATGCGCTTAATGTCAAACCGTCTCAACCATCATGGTGAAAGCTTATAAGAGTCTACTCCTTGGATTTTGATGTTTTTTTAACAAAGGACAACTTTGTCTCCAGCGGCGTATACATCATCGCTACGATGCCTCTTACTTGCTCACTTCATCACTCATTCTATCTTCGTGAGGGTCTGCCATGTTTCCTCCCAAATGGTGCTAAAGTCTCGCCATTGAACTTTGAGTGCAACAATTTTGCCGCTACTTTGCACCCAGGCTAGTGTGGCAAACATTTTTCCATACACCATTTGAAATGGAGTTTTACCTCTTACAATGGAAAATGTTAAATTATATGTGATTCTGACAATCAACAGTTTTTTTTCCTGATCTATCCTTTGAGGTTTGCATAATGTTTAAAGAAGCTGTTACAACGTCTCATTTTTGCACTCAATTTCATTGTTGTTTTGCAAATGAAACGCCATTGAAATTTGAATTCCGTCACCATAATGATTCATCAGTTTCGGTAAAAAATGACATGTAAATCGATCACCTCCCTCACTCGTGATGGTTCTCAATATGACATGTAACCTCACCATGTTGTTTAAGAATGGCCGTGTTGTTATTTCTGTGGTGACGGTGGTCGTTGTCTAGATGACGTGGGATGTTTTGGACAACCGATTGACGGCCACAAGGATGGAGTCATATCCCTACTACGTGACAAATAATCTAGTGAGAGAGTCCACATACATGTCCACCCATGGTTCCGTCAAAATAAGCGAAAGTGCGTGTGGCCAGGTGCAACGCGATTTATGTCATTCACAAGTGTCGTGGGTCTTCAGATTGCATCTTCCCCCACCATTAGGTTCTGGTTAGCTTCTTCAGTGTCTTTTCCTCTCCCAAATGTCTAAGTGGTCCGGTGTTATAGCACTCTTTGAGCAGCATACGGCAAAATTCATTTTTGGAGGGGAAAACCACTTAGCGAGTAAAGCGACGTCACAAGTAATGTGGGTCCAATGAGAATTTTCTTAAAATGTATCTGTTGTGCTGGTCATTGCCTTGTGCCAATAGTTACTCAAGGTACAAGTCTCACTCTGGTTGTAACATTACCATGTAAGCCATAAAATCTAGTTGGTGGCTCACTTCGTCTGCTGGATAACTTTACCAAGTGAGTACTCAATGTTTTAGTCGAACCTGGTTTCAAGAAAATCCATGCATTGTATTTGACATTGTAAGAGATAAAATTTGTCTAGAAGTATTATAATGCATGGTGGTTTCTCTGCATGTTGCATTCCCAACATTCTAGGTGACATCACCACATGTAGAACGCGTGCACGTGTGCCAACATCTCCTTCTATACGACGTACTTGAGTTCTGGTCATCGCACTTTTTTAGACATGTAGGTGACTCATGTTTTTTTGTTTCCATGGTCCTATATAAGGATCGTGCCAATGGCTTGGTCTAATGTATTAGTGGGCATGACGTAGTTGACGGTCGGATCAGCTAATTGAAGGGATGGTGCTTAGGTAGGAGCATTCAACAAAGCGGTGAACACTTCTTGTTTGTTGTCTCACCACAACTAGTCCATTTCTTCTTGAGTGAGGTCAGAGGGAGGCATTGACAATAAGGCATTATCCTCCACAAATCATCATTAGTAAGTGAAGAATCCAAAGAAAAATTTGAATTCTCAAATGTTCATCGGCATTGGCCTATGAGTGAATGTTGCCACGTTTTGTGAATCCATGGTGATTTGTTCGTTGTTAATGATGTGACCCAAGAACTTGATTGAAAAACAAGTGAAGCCACATTTTGAAAGATTTCCAAAAAATTTATGTCTTTATAAGTAATCAATAACTAATGGGAAATTTCCATCGTGATCCTTGGAGGTGCGGCTGTACACAAGAATGTTGTCGAGGCATACCAAGAAAACATTGTCCAAGTACCAACGATTATTGTTCTTTGCCACCATAAACATTGGCGGAGCTCTTGTGAGTCCAAATGACATAAGCGTGAACTCTTAGTGCTCGTAGCAAATTTAGAATGACGTCTTCTTAATGTCATAATTTGCAATGCATATTTGGTGATATATGGTGCATCAGCTAATTGTATTGTAACTTAAGGATATTAGGTTGGTGAAAACGTATGTTGGCTCAAAGAATAGAGAAACACTTCTTTGTGCTTGCGTCCTTCAACACAAGACAATCCACAAACATCCGCATCTCGCTGGTTTTTGTTTTTAATGAACAATTCTTGAGCGACATATGGTGACGTGGATGGGTGTTTGAACTCTTGACCAAACATCTTGTCGAGTTGCATTTTCTCTTTGGTCTAATTGTGATCACTCATGGAATAGTAGTTCAACCACGCAACTTCAGATTGATGCAAATGTTGATGTCGCATTAGGGAATTAATATTCTAAAAAGTTTGGTGTGGAAGACATTTTCAAACTCTTAAATGAGTGGTGTGAACTTTACATGTACCATAGTAAACTTTGTCCACATGGATGAGGCTGAAGAGGCTGATGGTGAGTCAGCTTTTGCCAGTTTTTCTCCTTCCATAGGCTTCAGATGTAAGCCATGCACAAACTCCTCCTTACATCTTATGCTTCGCCATATTAAGTGGTATGGAATGCACATGTCATTGTTTTTGGCTACTAGGGATCCCTCTACTACTTCCTAGTAGAGCTCCCTCTGCTACTTCCACCTCTGTTACTTATGCTTTGGTTTTTTTCCCCTTATATGGAAGTTAGCATTTGGCATTGTTGACCTCCATGAAGACGTTTTGGGTGTTCTCATTGACATACGCATTGTGTTGGTATAGGAGATCTTGTTGTAGGATGGTTTTTTATTGTTGATTTTGCAAGACATCTAGACCATTATATCTCATAAATCTCCCACTTGTAGTCATATAGGTTCTTTGAGTTCTTATAATGTTATTTTTTCCAATTTGTTTCCCTTTTAACACCCGTGGTTTGGTCTACAAACCTAGCTTGTGAACCATTTCTTTTCTTACAAACTTGTGTGAAGTTCCTCTACCCAATAAAGCCATTTTTTTACGGCTTTTGCATCCATGAGGATTTTAGGAATATTTTTTCGTGGACATCCTCACACCCCTTCTCAAACTTTGTGATCTAAGAAACCCTCTGCTACAATGTTGGATGTTTTGAAGGGTGGTCGCTCAGCGCGTATTTCCCCTTACGAACACAATTCATGCCTATTTCTCTTTCCCTTTACCGTTTCTTGACTAATTTTTCTATGAATTTCTTTCCCTTTTTGGTGTGATCCTTGGTTCAAAGAATGCAGTTGATTTCCCCATCAGTTTTAGTGTCCCTCAAGTGGACGAATTCCACTTCCATAAAAAAGAGGAGTCCATTGACTTATTTTATTCCAAATCTTGGATTAGAGTCATTAGGAGATGGCCAACCATAAGACTTTTGGATCGGAGTGTTGTACTCAAAGCTCTGGACTCACTTAGCTAGTGGATGCTAAAGATAATAACTGCTTACATGACATCTCCCTTGAGACCATTAATGTAGTGAAAACATAGTGTGTGGAGCGACATTTGATTTGGTGATAATCTTGTTCCATCTCTTCATGTCCTCTGCCACATTTGACTACTAAGATACAAGTTAAGGATCTTACCTTATAATGGAATTCTTGTTCAATTGTCCAAAGTGGGCAAGCATCACACGCAAGAACTAGTTCTTGTCCGTTGGTGGCATATGCATGTCTTCCTTTTATGAGTTGATCTGCTCTTATGGTAGAACTCATGTGGTTGGTGATGTGAAATGGTCATCGTTGGTTGTAGATGAAATTCCAATAATCTCTTGCTATTGTTAGATGGTCTTTAGGTGAGACCACCAACTTAACGCTGTGCCACACAAAATTACGGTTCGAAGGTTACTTCTCTTTGATCTCCGATCACCACAAAAATGGTGAAGTTCACATGAAAACTCTTTCACCACATTAAGAAGGTTGGTCCTTTATTCTTTGAAACATCAAATGGTGGTGGTGGAGCTAGATAAATTTATGTTTTACTTGAATTTTGAAAACTCTCGCGACAAGCACTATTTCACACTCGTTTGTACGACAGAGAGCCTTCATTGCAACGTTGAGTTTTAGGAGTAAGTGGTTGTTGATCCCCTTGAGTGCGGAGATCGGGTTTTCTAGTTTCTCATTCATTCATGCCTTTCTTCTACTACCACCTTTTATCCCTTTCTTTTGTGCGAAGGAAGTTGGTAGAGATAACTGGTTCCTTGCTGTTGGGCCTGCAACCAGATTGGTAATGGATGTCATAGGGGTAGCTTCATATACCGCAAAGCCTCAATTGTAGCATTTGCTGTCGCTTGAGGGTCGCATGCTTCAGCATGTTATGCTCTTCAATAACCAAAGTCTTCATTGAAAACCTGCTGATGGTTGTGGTTGAGTTTTCTCGCCTCATTTTGGAGTCGCAAAGTCTACAAAGTCATGAAATGTGAGATGTGCTAACGGCTTGTGCAAGGTAGTCCTCCAAATGTAATAAAGAGTCGAATGACTCTCCAACACAATTGCACTCTCATACTAAGTGTTACTCCAAATGGATCATAAATGGGCAACGAGTACAAGTTGCAAGACAAAAGGATTTATAATTTAGGAAATTTGAGTAATTCATGATTAATGGCAAGTGTACTTTGATGACAAGTGACGAAATGGTCGAATATATGCATACAAGTGTTGAGTTTCTTACTGGCATAGTCGGGGTTGTTTGGTCGTTTTCTTAGCATTGTACGTAGAGTTGCATCATGCGTGGTCGGATTTGAGAAGATCTACCAAGAAGATGGGGGTCTTTGAGAGTTAACAGTGAGGATGCCAAATGAATCTTGATAAATCTAAATTCATTTTGGTATGTTGAGAAGTCGACCAAAAGGTCATGATACATTTTTGGGTAGGTTGACAAGAGTGGTTAAAGCTGTCAGCATGTTCAGGAATATCAATTTAGGGTGGGATAGTTCGCATATTTGTCCTTGACTCTTGAAGTGAATATTGTAGGTTTTGTGATGCCATGGGTTTTTTTTGTAAGAATAGAAACGCTCACTCAAATATATTAGGGACTCATGTATGTCTAGTACGTAACATTATCAATTATACCTGATATTGGCAAATAGAAATGTTTCACAAATTTCACATACAAAACCATAGGACATGAGTAGGTTTTGAAAAATGATACCGCTTTGTTTATGATTCAAAAGAATTTTTTCCACGGTCAATAATGTACACATGAATCAATGAGGGAAAAAAAGTTTTTGGGAAATTCATCTATTTCATGGTCAATGGAAACTTGTATTTTCTTTTTGAATGTTTCAAGAAATAGATTGGTTATAAAAAATGATGAAAATATTGCATCATCCCCACATATTTATGTTATTTTATTTTAAAAATGTTTCATGATCACAATAAAACGCCTCATACCTCTTCCAATGTCAAAACAAAAACATTGTGCATAAAAGATATATTTTTATATGTTTCCCATTTACGTACATGTAATGCACGACCAAAACGTTGAATACAAACACGCATGTCAGAAAGCATCTTTAAATATGAAAAGAACAATCAAACCGTTGATAGAGTCAAAATTGCCCCTTTTTTGTATTCAAAGCCTCCCACTATTGTTGTTTCAAGAGGCTTCAAAAGAGCCCAAGACAGAACACATCGTAAGAATAAGCACACGTTAAATCAATTCAAAATCATAAAAAATACCAAATAAATGTTTGGCACATTCCTAGGTGTAACAAAATGTATTCAATTAGTTTTCTATTGGACTAAAGTTTTCCATCACTACCTGCAAGTATTCCTATGTTTTCATCATTTCATTCATGTTTTGCCCTTGTATGGTAAAACTCATGTGTTGATGTCATATAGTGCTCATTTCTTATGTGAAAATGGATAGTGTAACTCCACGAAACGTATGAATCACCTCTGAATGAATATAAGTATGAAGAAATATGTACTTTATTACTAGCACCTAAGCATGAATCCATGAAACCATGGTCATGAAAAATGTTCTGGTTTCATTCTTTTCTTTGTTCACAAAAATGCATAATTTTTTAATATTTTCATTCTTCAGTGATAGATGTAATTTGATGGTGGCTTTTGCAGTCTTGAAGCTTAAAAATACTAAGCATAAATTTCATAAATTTGTATATGAACAGATTCAAGATGATGTCATTATGACCTGAGGTACAAAGAAACAAAAACAATACATACATGAACCTTAGTTTAGATAAAGAAAGACACCTCATTATGCTAATATCATGCTAGTAAGTAATAAATTTTACATGTTACAAAGTGAATGCAAGTAGATTCTCAAAATTATGAATGCTATGCCATAATGTGAGAATAATTTTTGAAGAAAATTTAGAATGTTGGTCATCGATGTTGATTACTAAAGGATTTTTTCAATGAATTCATTCAATATATAGGGTAAGGTTTTTCATTGATTTGAAACATTGAATTTTACTCATACATTAAAGAATCAGGCTTGGCTCAATTATCTGGTATATTCTTACAACATTTTCTCAGCTTGGTGCATCAACAAACATAACAAAAGACAAGAAGTACATTATTGTAGTAAATTCCTTCATGTGTCCGGGGAAATATTTGTGATATGTGAAAAGATGTATGTTAGATTCTTATCTTAAACAAAGATATGTATAAGCTAATACTTTGTGCAACATGACCGTACACTATTCCCTAAAGAATTCTTCGCAAACTATTCATAAAATGCATGGCCCAATACGCCTTACCTGAGTTAATGTGTTCCTTCAAAATAATGGAATTTAGAATAGCCACACAATTTACCCTAGTTTAAATTATTCCATCAAATTCTTCTTCAAATAATTGCCATAAATGTACAAATATTTTCATCTTGTTTTGTATTTTTTCAGAAAACTAAACTTTAGAGACATGTTTTGTTTGTTGGAAACATCACACACCATTTGACAATTTGTCTAGGAATAAATTGCAAGGACACATCACCACACTAATCACTCAGCTTGAGCACCTAAATCATTACAAGTTTCAAAGTGTAATAAAATTAAGCACGAATCTACGATAACTAGAGGCAATTTCTCATGACAGAATTACAATTATGATGGTTTTTCTTATGAGACCCTTTGATTGTTACTTCATGGAAAATAGGTTGAAATTTTCTCCTGAGGTATAATTCAGGGGTTGGAAGAGTTCAATAATGATGTTTTAACAAATACAAAGAGAAAACAAAAGTATTCTAACATAATTGTCGATAGGAAGTTCTTTAAAATAAAATGAGGAGTACTTGAAAGAGAATTATACTTTAAACGTAAATTCAATTCTTGATGTTTTAACCAATGTTCATAAAAGTGAGAGAATTCACGAGGTAACCACATATTATACGTTTTAAATGAGTTTCTTCCAAAATCATCCACAAATAATGTTTTAAAAACCGTAGTTCTCCGAAAATGTGCATCAGAACCCATGAATTCACATGAACATAAGAATGTAATGTAACCATTTGATTTTGGAACCCAAAATGAAGTCCGTGGAAAGGTTTAAAGGGATTTTTTAAGTGTCAAAAATCAAGATACACCATTTGCTAGATGATGAATGATGCTTGCAATACAACTGACAAAAATGGATTGTCCACTTGTTGGCAATCAATGGGGGTAAGAAAGGATTAGAAAGAGCAACCACAAACAATTTTATTTGAACTTAACACTTGTTTGATTATTATTGTTTCAAGATGATTCTTTCCTTATCATTGATAATTTCAAGACGAATTTCTTTGATGATTGTACTAATTTATTTCATCCACAACAGAGCATCAATCAACACAGAAATATTAAGCCAAGTGATCAATCAAGAGTACACGGTGTCTACATGATGAGAAAAAAGAAACTAATCAAGTTGAAAAATACCTTTTACAAGTTCTTGCTTAGCTAAAGAAGCCATCAAGATTGTGTACATATGATACATGATATTTGAAAAAGGAAATTAGAAAAATATGAATGTACATTAGCCATAAGGCATTGAACAATGTAACCATGAACAATGTTGTCATTTAACCACGGGAATGTTATCACTAAAAAGAGTTTAAGGATAAAATATAATCTTTATAGATAAAAATGTATAAAGTGAGTGTAATGGAAAGAAAATGCTCAATGGGGACATGAAAAAGATTATTTTTTTCCTATTCACCATCAAATTTGAGAAGAAAAATATGTTTTATATTGATATGAATACCTTACACGCTTTTACACAATTCTTTTTATCAATCCAAATGACATTTTGGTGTAAAGCTACACACCATCCTTATCTTCTTTTGATAAAGGTATCTATCCACAACATTATTAGAGATTTAATCTCGTTTGTTTAGAGTAATGGTGGGAAATATTGTTTCGAAGACATCTCACATATTATGTTTTATGCAACTGCCTCCACATGTTTTTTTTTAATATTGCAAAATGCAAGAACCTCTCCATAATCGCACAGTATGTTCTTACAAATAAACCTAGAACACCACAGAATAATGGAGTAGTTCCACACGTCATGTGGAATTCTGCATGTTCAAACAAAGACGTAAGATGCGAGACTGTGGCGTGCTTTGGGGATCAATGCTAATACTACATGGGTCGAAGCTAACGTGTGCTTTGGTTTTATCTTTGGTAGTGTACAATGGAAACATTCTTTAAATTGAAGATGGCTACCATAGCCAAGTGCAGTCTCCGAACTAAAAGTGATTTTCCTCTTTTGCTAGTAGGATTGACTTTCCCTCTTTCTTTTCAAGGCGCTTCCACATCTTAAACTTCATAACAGAAGTTTTTGAAGTATTTCTACAAGATTTTTTGATGATACGAATACTTCAAAACATATTTAAATAGTGTATGTAATTGCGTTAATGTGGCCCAAATTTCTCCAGCATCACATTTGCATTGTTATATTTTAAATTTAAAGATATAAGATTTAAAACACTCATTGAGCCCTTATCTCATTGCATTTGTAAGTCAATGTTTCCACAAAAGGTTGAAATCCCCCTCCCTAATTACCTTCATGTACTTGTGCTCACCATAAAATTGTCCCTCAATGTCACTACCATCCATGGAAGCTTTGCAAACAAATTCCCTCATCACCAATGTTTTCTGTATCAATGAGCACTATTGTGCTTAGCTTCTTTTACTCCGTCGCAAGTCACCAATACAATCATAGCAAAATGTTTGCACGAGGCTTTTGGTGCGGCACGATGGGCTAGTGGGAAGTTTCTGACAATTGTGTGCTTCACGAAGAGTCTCATCAAAGGTGATCAGATGTTGGATGACCCTTATGATGTGGATAGACGGTTCAACATGTGTTCATGCCTCAGGGGAGATACTCACATTCTAGGCAATGCATGTGATTTTCGCCTACCAAGTGGAGGCTTTACAACTGCCACCTATCATTTCCAAGCCTTCTCTGCCGCTTATCATTAAGCATTCACTTTATGTAATTACTTGTTAGTTCGGACGATGCACTGAAAATGATGTCGCAAGAGACGTTGCTACAACAAACAGCCTTGGCAAAGCATTGTTGAGCATTGGCCATGACATCAAACTCATCGATGTGACGTTTGATTAAGCAAAAATATGTGGAAAAGAATTTGGCTGCATTTATCAACACAATTCCAAATGAATAGTTGCATGGAAAACATCACCAGGTATGGTGTGGGCACATGACCTTGTGGGACTCAACTAGAACCAATTCAATTATGTTACGTACATCAATGAGGTATGAAAGAGCAACTTGATGAAAATAAGATGTAGCTAACCAAAGAATACCAAGTTACACAATGTTGTCTTTCCATGGTTGTACTTTTAATTGAGTTTTACCAAGAAAGTTGTAGGAAATGACGTTTTCACCATGCGAGCTATCAACAAACTCCATGGATTGAGTTCCTTGTGTGCAATTTTGATGGTATCATCTAGAACAATTGTAGAAAGATGACCCCTTTAGATTCTCCTCTTCGTGGATAACATGAAAGGATGGACATAAGCACAAATTCGGTAAAATGAGACTCATGTAGTCTTAGTTTATTTGTGCCTAATTCGAAGAATGTGGTTAAGTAGACGAAAAGCAAACTTTTTGTTGGAGAAATAAAAACGTTGATGACAATGAATTATTAAGATTAAGCGTAAAAAAGAAGGAATTTGAATGCATGACATCAAGGGAGTGCCAAGAAATTTATTTAAGGGGAAATGTTTTGAACGATATGAAAAATAAAAGTTTCAATGTAACACTTTGGGCACATGATGGAAGTTTTTTTCACAACTTTTTTCTAACTCGGTGAAAATCCATAATCAGGGATAAAAAATCTTTGGGTCTATTTCAATTAGTAATTGTATTTAAGAAACCAATTTTATACATTTTCACACACCACAGGAACAGGTTGTGTAAAACCTCAAACAGATCAAATATAGTCCTTTTGGTGGTTGACTAGCTATTAGAAATGAGACATGATCACTGCCAAAATAATCGCCATTTCCAAGGTAGGAGCATAGATATTAAAAAACCGCTTTTCCAAGTAAATTTTTTCCCCTCTATGAAAATGTTACAAAGCTTAAAAACTCTTTATTAGATTTCAAACAACATTGTTAACGTGTTGCAAGACTTGCATCTAGCCCTTAAGAACATTCCATTGTCACATTGTAAGGCAAAGTAATTGAAATATTGAGAAATTTGCACAATTGAGGTGGCGGATGTACCAACTACCACAGTTGCATAGAGAATTGAGGTTTGTGTAACCAAGGGAAAAATCCCTTTCAAAACAATATTCACCAGGTTAACTATAAGTGTAATTGGTTTGTTAAATTTGATAAGAAGTCAATCATTGAGATTCAGTGGCAAGGCTCTTAAGAATGTTGGACGCATTTCTTACGTGCCTATAAGGAATTGTGTAGAGGATGATGCAAGAATTTAGCATTTTTCAGATAGACACCAAAATCAATGTTGTTGATTTTGTCTTATTGAACTAAAAAAACACTAGGCCTCAAAGGAAGAATTGTGTAAATCTCACACCTAAGTGGATAAGGCTGTTTTTGATTTTAGAGATGATCAAGAGTTTTTCCTTCAAATTCTTGTCTTTAAGCATACAGTTTTCCATCAAGAGTTGCATAGTTAACAACGTGGTCTAACTAGGTTCTAAAAAAAGCACTTCATTGTTAGGTACATTTCTCCACCACCACATGTGGAAGTAAACTAAAGCAGATACTACAACTGGAAAGATTTTCTTGGACACACTTCATGAGGAAAAGAGTTGGAGAACATCATCAAGTGGCATGAGTACAATGCTTGGGAGATCTAAGACAACCTAAGTGATGCAAAGAAATCAATTGATGGTTATAATCGTACACATTAAACATCATATCATAACACTCTTAGAAGACACATTTGATAATGGGGGGAAATGTTGCATCTTTCACATAAATGTCTGTCTAAAGTCAATTCGTGGTGAATTCCCTCCCATTAACATTGATAGCCCATTTTGCATCAACCTCTAGCATTTCACGTTTGTCAATTTTGATAATATTTGGTGGATTGTTGAGTAGGTTTAGGCCTTTTGTAAAGACATGCCTTGATGCTATCATACTCTTAGACATCTTATAGGAGTTCTTTAAAGGAGCATCCCACAATGTGGTGTTGCAGACACCACTTGAGAAATGCATCTCATTCCAAATGGAAGCATCATTCCTTGTATCCTCTTGTAAACATGCACTTGACTGTAGTTAATGGAGTTCACATAGTAGTAAATACATTTCATCTTATTGTCCTAATTCCTCATTTCATTTTTTTGTGCAAAATCTACATGTTCACCATCTATGTGCCATCCAAGGTAACAAGACAAGCATACATTATAATGTTTCTTTCAATTCATGGGAGAGTGCCCAAATGGAACCTTAAATTAACGGCGCGACCACAAAGTTTCGCAGCTCAACGCTAAAAGATGAATTATAAGTCAGAACTAATTTTAGTCTTTCTTCTTCTTCTTTCATCCAACGTTGGTGTTGGCTGGCTCATAGAGAGTTAGGTAAGATGGTTTAGATTTCTTCCTTGGCCGTTTACGCCAAGGGTCCGGAGCGTTTCCATCTGAGGATGGCCTCCATCTTGTGTGCTTTTACAGTTTCCCTCGTATAATTTCATAAGGTCATTCCCCTCTTTAATTTATGGGTTGAATATTTTATTACTTTATGTAATAGGACTTGTAACGTGTTCATCCTACTTGTCCAATGACAAAACATGTTTGTAATTGTTACTCGCAATCTTCATGCGTAGGTTACTTAGTTTGTTTTTTTGCCATGAATGAAACCTCTATTTTGTCTTAAGACAATAGATGATATCTTTTCAAACCAAAGAATGTTTTCGTGAAGTATCCAAGGTCTAAAGTATTCTAAAAGAAAATTTTAAAGGCCAATTCAAGCCCCATACGTGTCTAAATAATGTAGATATTTCATTTGAAGAATGATTGGGACATTAGTTTCATTATTGGTAACCGAGGAAATCAATTACATTAATAGTATGTAATCTAAATTTTATTGGTAAGATTTTCTCAAATGAAGAAAATTTGATGTCCAGTTTAGATTTGTTTTGGCATATATATGTTCCATTTCAAGTATAAAATGTTAATATGTTCCTGATAATGTATTTCAATCTATTTTTAATGTTTTACTCATGGATCATATTGAATTTTGATTATTGTTCATTATATTAAATTTCCTGTAAATTAGTTGCAATAAATTTAGGTTTAAGCCATTGAAAAAATCTGGAAAAGATTATTTTTACTTTTATTGTATTGAATTCTATGTATCTAGAAAAGCTACTTGAAGTTACAAAATTATTGAAACCATCATTGTTTTCATGGAATGAAATGAACATTTTTCATTTTGTTCATTTCATTGATTTCATTGATTAGGAAAGATGAAATATATTTTCAAAATTTCATCTTTAAAGAATGAAAAATATGAATTTTTGTAGCCATGCGTCTATCTTATAGACGCATGGCCAAAGGTGTACGAAATGGGGGATTCGTACACCTTTGTTCACAATTTGAGTAACCTTATAGACGCATGACCAAAGGTGTACGAATCCCCCATTTCAACTCAAAACAATAGATATGGCTCTTATCATTTTTTTTGAGTTGAAATGGGGGATTTGTACACCTTTGGTCACAATGTGAGTAACCAGCGCTTAGAGATCGGGGCTACGGGTTGTAGAAATTGTTTTGACCGGACAATGCAAGTAGTAGAGGAAGTTGCGATTCGATTTGAGATCATCATACACAATACATTACATATTTATTGAGCTAAGGATGGAATTGTTCCTATTTCTTGTCACTACCATGTCGTTGTCTACCTCGTATCCTGCGACGAGCCCCTCGCCGTCTCGGAGCCCTGCCCCTTAAACGCTTGCAGTCGCTGTTGCACGGAGGGGGAGAGGAGCAGGGAGCAAGCGGAGGCGCGCCAACCAGTCGCGCACACTGGGTGAAGACAGTAAAGATTGAGGAATTAGAGATGAGGAATGAGCAGTGGAGCCCAAGGCCAATCGAACGACTCTCGCTGAGCTGTTGCGCTCCTTGCTCCTCTTATCGTCAGCAGTCCTTGTACCAGCCTGCAAACTTCCCACCTCTTCTTCTCATCCCCGCGGGTTTGGGGGAGGTCCGGTTTCCTCCTCTGCTCCAGCGCTTTCCCTTTTCTTCATCCGGCCTCTGATCCCTGTCTCTCTCCCCTCCCCTCCCCTCCCCCCAGCCCCCGCTCCCTCCCTCTCTCTTGATTTCCCCCCCCCCC
>SZWC01030674.1:0-19399 GCA_023375785.1 Penium margaritaceum | reverse complement strand
CGGCTGCCGGAGGTGGGGCGGGTCCGTCAGCAGCGAAGACAAAGCTATCAGCAGCAGCACCGCCAGCGGCGACCGTTGGGTGTGCTTCAGCCAACCATGCTTTTCGGACAGTGAGGGGTGAAGCAAACGACGCCACACCGAGCAGCAGAAGCCGGAGGAGCAGCAGCAGCACTGGCAGCAAAAGCAGCAGCAGCAGCAGCAGCAGCAGCAACCGCAGCAGCTGCGGCGGCGGTGGCGGTAGCGGCAGAAGCAGTAGCAGCGGCAGCAGCAGCAGCAGCAGCAGCAGCAGCAGCAGCAGCAGCAGCAGCAGTATTGTGGCGCCAGGCGTGGCACAGAAGAAGCAGAAGCGGTATGGACCACCTGTTGCGGAGGGCGTGTGCAAGGGCCAGACACGGCAAGACCTGGTGGAGGAGGTGGTGAGCGGACGGCTAGACCTCACGGGCTGGCACGTGGTGCGCAGAGTCAATGTGAGCAAGAGGAAGGGCAGAGGGCGGCCCAAGCTCCCGCCCAAGTACGTCCGAGTGCTGGCCGAGTTGGAAGGCAGGACTGAGGGGCTTGNNNAGCAGCAGCAGCAGCAGCAGCAGCAGTAGTGGAAGCAACAGCAGCCGGGGGAGACAGAGAAGAGAGCAGCAGGAGCAGCAGGGGTTGGCGAATGCGGAGGCCGCAGAGGAAGAGATTGGAGTTGTGGAGGAGATGCTGGAGGTCGCTGCGTCTACGCAGGGTTCGGAGGCAAGCTCGGATGCAGGCTGTGGAGCAGACCCATGGCACTTAAACGACACGGATGTTTCCACAGCGGCACCCGCAGGGGCATCAGCAGCACCAGCAGGAGCGACTCCTGCACATTCCCAAGCCCCCGTCGAGTACGTTGCACGTGTGGTAGGCTCTGTGACATCTCTAGCTTGCCAGAGCAGCAGCAGCAGTAGTGGCAGCAGCCGCGGCGGCGGCGGCGGCGGCGGCGGCAGCGGTGTGCCTGTGGACACAGTGGAGCACTTCATTCCGTTGGTGCGGGCCACAGTGGAGGCAGTGGACGTTCCGCGCAGGCGGCTCTATGTGAAGCCGCCACAGGGTCTCCTGGAGCTAGGTTTGCGTGCGCACCTTCTCACGCGCCTTGAGCCGCACCTGCTCGCCTTCTGCCGACAGCAGCAGCAGCAACAACAGCAGCAGGGCCTGTTGACCCTGCTGCGGCAGGGTCAACAGGGCCGGCCTCAGAAGCAGCAACAAGGGCAGCAGCAGTGGGAAACGGCAGAGGGGGATGGTGGGGAAGGCCTGGTGATGCCGACGAGGGCAGCGCTGGTGAGGGCCGACCGGGCAGACCTGGTGAGGGCGGTGGACGCCGCTGGAGGCTTCCTGGCTGTTGCGGGCGAGCTTGGCCTGCGCTCGCGCCGCCGACCCAATGGGTACTGGGAGAATCCAGAGAACCTGGACGCTGCAATCGAGGACTTCCTAGTGGATCGAGCACAGCGGCAGCAGCAGGAACACCAGAAGCGCACTTCGGGGTGCGATGGTGAGGGGGCAGCTTGGGCAGGTTCCACGGGCGTCGCTCTAGAGCTAGAGGGGAGCCTGGATGGTGCCTTTGAGGAAACGAAGAACTCAGAGGGTGAGAGAAACGGGTTCACTGGAGTTGTTTGTGGCAGCCATGGCGAGGATGGAGTGCTCAATGTCTTCGGAGGCGGCACGGAGGCAGGAGAGGCAGCACAGGTGTGTCCATCTGCCGAGGAGGAAGCCTGCACGGGCCTGGCCATGCTTCTGGAGGACGGCCTCCAGTGCCGGCAGCGCGATGGGCTGCCGGACGGCGCATGCAACAGTGTAACCGTCAACAGGGGCAATGGTGCTCATAGCTGCGAGGGGAGCGACTCGGACCACGAGGATAGGGACTACCACCTTTGCTACGACGGAGACGACTTTCACGATGACGGCGATGATGTCGGTGACAGCGACTCGGACGAGATGGCGGAGATGCCACGTCAGCGCGAGCTCCTTGCAGCGGGGCGGTACGACCTGCACCATGCCATCGTGCAGAACGGGGGGTACCGTGAGGTGCGCGTGTCTCTGGGCCGCACGCCACAGTCGCGGCGGCGCCAGCAGCTGCACGCCGTGGCGGCAGCGGTGCAGGAGGTGATGCGTGCGCGTGGTCTCGCCACCATGCCGCGCTCCTCGGACCTCGTGCGGTGGGGCCTCGGGGAGCTCTGGGCGGGCGTGCGGCGGGTGGGCGGCCCCGCGACGGTTGCGGACTGCCTGGGCGTGCGGCTGTCGCGCAACGGCAACGGGCAGTGGAGGGATGTGGGTGAGGCGGCTGTGCTCGTGCGCACATACATTGTGGAAAGAGAGCTCAACGCGCGGTGGCAACGCCTTGCTGCGCTGCGCAATGCTGCGGCGGAGGCTGACACGGCCGCTGCGATCAACCGTTGTCCTACTGAGTGTAGGCCAGGTGATGGCCAGGTTGAGCGCACACGCCTGAAGACAAGGGAAGAGGCTGCGGTGCAGGCCGGTGCAGTTTGGCCTGTGGCAGATGGTGCCTGTCTAGCCTCTGAACGGGAAGAGTGGGTGGTGTTGAGGGGGAGCGCGGACGGCCAGTTTGATAGAAGTTGCGGCGGTACGGTCCACAGCCCTGCGGGCGAGGGTGGGGACTTGGAGTGGAAGGCCGGCGAGGACAGAGAGGAAGAGCTGGAGCGTGTGTGGGGTGCGTTGGTGCAGCAGGGGGAGGCTTGGTTGCCGCGGGCCGCGGATATGAGGAAAGACGGACGTGACGACGTGCGCTACGTGCTACACAAGTTTGGCCGATGCGCCATTGCCCGAGAGTTGGGCATCCCTGTGGCGCGGCCTCGGGATCGCGGGCGCAAGCCTAAGTGATGTTAAGAGAGTTGCGTGTCTCAGCCTTGGACTTTTCATTTNTTGAGGGGGAGCGCGGACGGCCAGTTTGATAGAAGTTGCGGCGGTACGGTCCACAGCCCTGCGGGCGAGGGTGGGGACTTGGAGTGGAAGGCCGGCGAGGACAGAGAGGAAGAGCTGGAGCGTGTGTGGGGTGCGTTGGTGCAGCAGGGGGAGGCTTGGTTGCCGCGGGCCGCGGATATGAGGAAAGACGGACGTGACGACGTGCGCTACGTGCTACACAAGTTTGGCCGATGCGCCATTGCCCGAGAGTTGGGCATCCCTGTGGCGCGGCCTCGGGATCGCGGGCGCAAGCCTAAGTGATGTTAAGAGAGTTGCGTGTCTCAGCCTTGGACTTTTCATTTCGTGCTAGCACGTGAACAAGTATCCCAATGAAATTTGTGGTCATGAACTTGCTTTCATCAAGGCGCATGCTCCGTTGTATAAAGTGGCACTGGAAAAGGTAATGCCTGCGCCGTAAGCTCTTGCTATAGAGGATACTGCAGAAGTTCACACACAATAGGGAACCCTTGCAGACAACCCAATTTGTATCTTTGCTACCTTCATCATGTGCAGTGGGTTGAAGAGCTATTGGCTACACATTCAGAAGAGAGTGTCCGTTTCCTTGTGAGCCGGGTCAAGCTTGTGGGCGGATCCTTTGCATGGACTCTGCATGTTCTTAGCGCTGCTCATGTGCATGTCATATCCTTTCTCTCTCTCCTAAACACAGTCAACTCCGTCGCCGCCTCTGTCATGAGAGCATTATGGTCATACATGGCTTGCTCTGTCATCAGTCCGCGATCACTTTGGGTGCTTCCACTTTCCTTGTTCCCTGCATTGCCAACGCCCGGTCCACATCCAAGGCAAGATGTGACATTCCGCATTTCCTACATTTACGTCTTACACCCATGAGCCTCTTCCGATTGTTCATGCTGATGTCATAGGCCCTTTTTGGATTGAGTTCCTCAGTGGCAATAGCTAGAAAACCTAGGCAGCAAGTTGGGGCAGCATGCCTTGTTGATGCAGCGTGCGAGCTTCCACGCTTGTTGCTTAAGTCTGCTGCCCCTTTTGTCTGCTGCTAGAAAGTCTAAGTCTGGAAGCTCTGGGTTTGTTACTCAGAAACGTGCGCGCTAGTGTTAGCGCCAGAAAGCAGCTGAAAACTGAAAGTGACTGATTAGGAATGAAGAATGAGCAACAATGGGAGACCCCTCCAAGTTCTAGCTTCCCCCCACTAGTGTAGAACTTGTTACTCAGCTAACCAGGCAATCAGAAAATAGTCTAGGACCTATTTTCTGCCAGGCAGGGTTTTCTCAGTGAGCCCTGCTAGACGCCCGACAACCCAAAACCCGGGCGTCGTCCGTTTTGCCTAAAAACTAGACCATACCATAAAACCGTCGCTGCAAACGCAGTCGTGTGGTCAAAATTAGCTAGAAAAATAGCAGTAAAGACTTATGGCTGCCCGAACCCAGGCAGTGCCTACGACAGTCAACGATGCCAAACAGGGCCATACAGGAGGACACATGGACCCTAGGCACTGCATGATGCTGCAGATGTGCCATAGCCAGACAAAGCGCTAGGTGCGTGCAGACAGCATCTGCAGTGGCAGTGATCGCCGGCGGCCCGACCACCGATGAGGCCTGCCGATGGAGCTGAGCGCATCGCCAGAGGGAGGAGGCTCCAACGACGGGTGAGTGGGCCTCAGCGTGCATCGGCTCCACCGAGCGACCCTCCAGCGGCGTCAAGTCTCGCCGTGAGTCATCTGCACGCCGATGTACACAAGCGGGGAGGACACAACAAAGTACAATGAGAGATGCACGAAAACCAACACGCCCCCATGACTCACATGCGTAGTGCACATGTGCGGGCAGAGACATAGTCAACGACCAAACTCCCCCAGGCCAAGCAGAATCGCAAGCAGGGACAGAGAGTCACTCACGGACGCATGCCGAATGAACTCACAGCCTTCTTGAACGAGTCGCGCTTCAGTGCCTTGGTCAAGAAGTTAGCCAACTGTCGCGCTGTTTCAACCCACACGATGCTGATGCTGCCGTCATGCAACAACAAACGCACATAATGATACTCAACGTTGATGTGCTTTGTGCGTGGCCATGGCACTCTCATTGTGACAGTGCAACGTGATGGATGCGACGGACGGACGCAACTCAAACAACAGAAGACGCAACCACACACTCTCACACGCGCCTAAGCCAAGAGCAACGTACTCAGCCTCAGCAGTGCTGCATGCAATGCATCCCAGCTTGCCACTGCACCAGGACACATCTGTGCCGCCACTCAGAAAGATCCAGCCTGTGCGGCTCTTACCGTCCGGACTGCCGGCCCAGTCACTATTGGTGTAGCCCACCGTGACAACAGACGGCTGACGACGAAACATGAGATCTCACCGAGGAGTCGAGACGACATAGCGCAGTACTCGAATCGTGGCCTTGTAGTGGAGGTGACGCGGCTCGTGAGAGAATTGGACTAGGAGGTTGACGACAAACGCGATGTCTGGGCGCGTCTTCGTCGCCACGATCATTAGTGACCCGATGACTCACATGTATGTGGTCACGTCAACTGGCTCCCCCACAACAGCTGGGTCTAGACTCTTCAGCTTCACCTGGCCATCTGGTGACATGGGTGAGGATGCGCTCGGCACGAGTGGAAGGTCCTGCGCAAAGGGGGTGGACAGTGTTTGCACATAGGCGGACTGGTGGATGTGCAGGACGCCTTGGGAGCGATCATGCTCGAGCTCCATGCCCAGGAAGACTCTGGCACATCCAAGGTCCTTCATCTATTAGGCGACGTGTAGCAGGTTCTTGACACGCTGGATGGTAGCCGTGTTTGGTGACACAATGAGCAGATTGTCGACGTAAACCAGAACAGTCGTGAAAGTCTGGCCTCGTGGACCGACAAACAGTGCGGGGTCAGCGATGCTACGTTGGAGTCCGCCACAAAGGAGCGTGCTACTGATTTCTTGGTTCCAGCACCGAGGCGACTGCTTTAGGCCATAGAGGGCCTTGCGCAGTTGCCAGACTCTCCCAGTGCCATCGTCGAAACCTAGGGGCTGCACCATGTAGAACTCCTCACCCTCCAGTGAACCATGGAGAAAAGAGTTGCTCACATGCATCTGGTGCACCTCCCACCCATGCTGGGCGACCAGGCTGAAGAGTGCTCGGCTAGTGGAGAACCGGCCAACTGGGGCAAAGATCTGGTCGTAATCGACCTCCGGAATCTGGACAAACCCCTTGGCTGTAAGGGGGGCCTCGTACTTGTCCAAGGACCCGTCGGGCTTCGACTTGCGCCGAAAGACCCAGTTGGCGCCAATTGCCTTTCGTCCTGGGGGAAGGTCGATGAGGTCGTACACGCGGTGCTATCGGATAGCGGCGAGCTCGTCGGCGAAGGCAACGTCCGAGTGTGCGGCCTCATGAGAGGCTTGTGCCTCACTCAGGGAGTCTGGGTCCTCCAGGCGTGTTGTCGAGCGGACTGAGAGAGCGTGTGCATCTCGAGCCCCAAGTGGGATGCGCGCGAGTGTAACCACGACAGCGTACCGATGCTCATGACGAAGCATGGCGTAGCCCAGTGTGGAGCCTGGGTGAAGGTCTACAATGATGGCCGAGGTGGTCAAGCCGAGGGCCTTTGTGCCAGGATCCCCACTCACGACCGTGTGAGTGGAGGAGACACGTGGAGCTACAGGGGGTCGAGGCGCCACGGAGCGCGGTGCGACGGTCTGTGCGCTCACCGACGGTCTGGGTTAGAGGGTGCCGCCTGGGCCACGCGTGTAGCGTGGCAGGGCAGGCGATGGCATTGAGTCCGCCGGGACAATGGAGGCGGATGGGGTTGCTGGCTCGAAGGGGCCCGCGGATGTAACCGGGACTGCTGGCCTGACTGGAGCGACTGGAGCTGTTGGCCCGGAGGGGCCAACGGACGCGACTGGGGTTGCTGGCCCAGAGATACCAGCGGACACGACTGGGGCTGTAGGCCCGGAGGGACCAGCGGGCACGACTGGGGATGCCGGCCCGGAGGGACCAGCGGACGCGATTGGGGCTGCTGGCTGGAAGGGACCAACGGACGCTACTAGGGTTGCTGGCCCGGAGGGACCAGCGGACGCGACTGGGGTTGCCGGCCCGGATGAACCAGCGGATGCTACAGGGGCGGCCGGCTCGGAGGGACCAGCGGACGCGACTAGGGCTGCTGGCCCGGAGGGATCAGCGGACGCGACTGGGGCTGCTGGTCCAGAGGGACCAGTGGACACAACTGGGGCTGCTAGCCCGGAGGGACCAGCGGACGCGACTGGGGCTGCTGGTCCAGAGGGACCAGTGGACACAATTGGGGCTGCTGGCCCGGAGGGACCATCGGACGCGACTGGTTCTGCTGGCCCAAGGGGACCAGTAGACGCGATTGGGGCTGCCGGCTCGGAGGGACCAGCGGCCGCGATTGGGGCTACCGGCTCAGAGAGATTGGGGGATGTGTCACCCGGAAGCGGTAGGACTGAGGACGCACTCACCACTCCCCCACGCGACGGGATAGACACAGACGAGCCGGAGCGAATGAGGTTGCGAGGAAACAGGTCCTCAAAGAAGAGGGCATCCCGGGACTCAACGATGTAGTGCCGGGAGAAGCGCCAGGCCTTGGACTGACGAGAGACACCGAGGAAGGTGCAGGAACGTCCGTGAGGAGCAAGCTTGCCGCCCTGCTGTGGGGCGGGCAGCCACACAATGGCCACGCAGCCCTTGACGCGAGCCAGGCGGAGGTCAACTCACTGAAAGCACCAATGCTGGTACGGTGTGGACTGGCGAGGAAGGGGACCGTGGGGAATCCGGTTCCAGACCCAGGTCATGTAGGCCATGGCTTAAAAATAGAAGCCATCGGAGAGACCAGACTCGACGCGCATGGTGCGGACGGCGTCGGCCATGGTACGGTTCCACCGTTCGGAGACACCGTTCTGGGCGGGCGTGGAAGGTGCGGACGTCTCATGGCGGATGCCGCGGGAGGCGAGAAAGGTTGTGGCCTCACCCTTGTACTCACCACCGTGATCTGAGCAAAAACGGCGGAGAGAGCGGCCACACTTGCGCTTCGCAAGGACAAGCCAGTCCTGGATGGCGTGGGCGACATTGCTCTTCTGCCGAAGGCAGAAAACCCAGAGGTAGCGAGCATAGTTGTCAGTGAGGGTGAGGACATAGCGGCCATACTCGCCGACAGGCTCGATGGGGAGAGGACCCATGACGTCCGAGTGGACAAGGTCAAGAGGGGCGGACGCACATGAAGAATACAAGGGATACGTGGATTGATGCATCTTCCCTTGAGCGTAGTCAATGCACTCAGTGGGGCACGGGAGGGGGAAAGTCTCCGGGTCAAGGCCCTTGGCCGACTGGGTGCGGAGCATGCTGTCTACGCCGGCAGAGTGGACGTGGCAGAGGCGGCGGTGCAAGAGACAAGTGTGCTGAGGAGAAAGTGTACTAGTGACAAACACATGGCTTGTGGCGGCCGACGGGGAGGAGACAGAAGGAAAGGAGGAAAGGCGAGGTACATGCCACACGTTGCCACAAGTGGTGGCGTGCAGTACAACAAGACCAAACGGATGCAACGGCACTGTGCCAACACCACGCAAGTGCACAATGTCCATGCTCATGTGGTCAAGGGCAGTGACGGACAATAGGCTGAGATCAAGACGAGAGACGAAGAGGACATCGGTCAGAAAGACGTCACCGGAGGGACCACGGAAACGAACGACGCTAACACCATGGACAGGCAACACCTGGCTAGAGCCTGTCCGAACACTGGAGACATCGCCTACAGGACCGAGCATACTAGAGGCCTCACGAGAGGCCGTCATGTGATGCGTGGCTCCGGAGTCGATGATCCAGGTCTCAACAGGGTCCTGGATCAGGGTCGCTAGATCGCTATCGGTCACATGGGAGCAAGCAAGGGACGCGGACGTGGTGGAAGGAGGCGCAAACCAAGACTGCCAATCGTCAAGCCAAGCAATATCGTCATGGGAAGGGGTAGTGGAGACCATGAGGGACGACAAGACAGACGAGGAAACGGGGCACGAACGTAGCTCAGTCTGAGCCATGCAGGACTGGACACGAGAGCAAGAAGTGATGCAACTCGCACTTCCCTAGGGAGGAGGGTGAGGCAGGCCGAGCTAGAGCACGATGAACTGCTCCAGTTGGCGCTCACGGGAGGATGGCCCGGGAGTGTAGATGGAGTGCAGGGTGATAGCGTCAGAGCCCGAGTAGAAGGATGACTGTGCCAACTGCTGCGGCGCTGGTTGCGGCGGGCCTGGCGAGGCAACCGGAATGGTGGAGCTGCTGGACGAGGCCAAGGTGTCAAAGCCGGCGACAGCTACGGCGGCAGAGGCTAGACGGCGCTCACGCTGGCGACGCATGGTGGCAATGATGCACGCCTCGTCCGTTGGTAGAGGGCACGTGTACCACTCGTGCTTGGGCTGGCCACAGTTGTGGCAAACCGAGCCGCAACCGCTGGACCCGGTGGACGACTGCTGCTACTGCTGCTGCTGCTACTGACCCTTGCCTTTCTTGTTCCAACGCTTCTTCTTCCTCAATGATAATGAGGTAGATGTGGCGGAAGAGGCGATGGCCATGGAGGCGATAGCAGGGGCGGCGACGACATGGGAGGCGACGGCCTCTGTGCACAGGAGTCGGGATTCCAGACAAGCTTCCTCAATCCGGAGGAAGAGCTCGTATGCCCAGGGCATGAGGGTGCCCTGAGCCGCCATGGTGGAGAGGACGTCATGAGAGTAGTGGACAAAGACGTGCGTGTATGCGTCAATGGCATCGCGCTTGATGGTGAGGAGTGCGGCAAGAGGGGGTGGGGCAGAGGTCCAGAGGCAACGAAGGATGTCCTCCGCCCGTTGCCAATAGGAGGTGACCGTCTCGGTCTCCCCTATGTGCAGGGAGTTGAACACCCGCAGCAGGCGGCTGGTCTTAGCCTCACTGGACAGGCAATGGGGATGAGTGAGGACGTGCCACACGGCTATAGGGTCTGGGGTGGCGCCAGCGCTGAAGTCGCCTAAGAAGGGCTCGAGGGCGAGGCGGGAAGCCGGACGGGCGACAGGGACTAAAGCATGGACGCCACGACCAGCGTCATATAACTGGCTGGCCATGGTGGCATCGTTCGACAGGGTGTAGTACACCCACAAGCCCTCACCCTATGCCCAGATCCGGAAGCTGAGCTCCCACCTCCGGAACTACTCGCCGGCCTGAAGCGACGGCGGCGGCGTCTCAAAGTCCTTTTGCCTGCGGCCGGCACCCAGAGTGGGGCCAAGGATGGAGGTCACTGTCTGCCGTTGGCGCTGAGTCTGCTGCTGCGCCAGGTAGTGCGTGGCAGTAGACACAACTGGGCTTGCGTGCCCTGGAGGGGTGAAGGATGGCGGCGCAATGGGGGCAGTCTGAGAGACCAATGGCTGCAGTGCCGTAAGCTGCTGCGTCAGGGCGGTGAGCTGTTGCTGAAGAGCAGCGAGGGGATCAGGATTGTTGCCAATGACGCCAGAGGCCTGCTACCGCTGCTGTTGCTGCTTCCGCTGCTGCTAATGCTCTTGCTACTGCTGCTGCTCCTACTACTCCTGCTGCTCCTGCTGCTCCTGCTCCTCCTGCTGCTGCTGCTACTGCTATTGTTGCTGGTGCTGCTTCTGCTGTTGCTACTCTTGCTGTTGCTACTGTTGCTGCCGTTGCTGTCGCTACTGTTGCTGCTGCTACTGTTGCTGTTGTTGCAGCCGCTGTAAGAAAGGGGGGATGGGGGTCCCCCAACAGAGGAGGACCCCTCCCCAGTGGGGCTACCAGCCATGGTGTGATGCCCTTTAGTTTTGTTTTTTTTTGTGTGGTGCTGACGTCAGCAGTGACGTCTGTTGAGGGCGGTGGACGTCCTGTCCACCCTTAGGTTTGCTTCCCCCTGCCCTTGACCCCCTTTTTTTGTGAGTTGATGACATCAGCAGTAGGATGCTGATGTCAGTAGTGGCGGTTGTTGGGGCTGCTGCTGGTGCTGATACAGTTGCTACTATGGTTGCTGCTGTTGCTGCTGTTGCTGCTGCTACTATTGGTGCTACTGCTGCTACAGTTGGTGTTGTTGTTGTTGTTGTTGTTGCTGCTGCTGTTGTAGTTGCTGTCGCAGTTGCTGCTACTGCGGTTGCTACTACTGCTGCTGCTTTGGCTACAATTGTAGCAGCAACTACTGCTGCTGTGGGCTATTGCGGCTGTTGTGGCAGCTGCAGCAATAAAGGCAGCTGCTGCAGCCGCGGCAGCAAAGCTTGTGGGATGGGGGATTTTTTTTCTTGCATTTTTTTTCTCTTTCCTCGTCTGTCACAGCGGGCAACTTCCCACTGCTAGCTGTGAGTAGCGGGCTCCCGCTCGCTGGCAGTGAGCTGCTGCTCGTTACTCGCTTGCTGCGGGCAGCGAGCAGCAGCAGCCGCTGCTGGCAGCTGCTCGCTGCAGCTGCTGCTACGGCTCGCTGCTGCGGCTGTTGTAACCTGGTGCTGCTATTGCACGCTGCTGTAGCTCCTGCTTGCTGCCGCTGCTGCTCGCTGCTGCTGCAGGTTGCTGCTGCTGCGGGTTGCTGCTACTGCGGATTGCTGCTGCTACGAGCTGCTACTGCTACGAGCTGCTGCTCTGGGCTGTTGCTATTATAGGCTGCTGCGAGCTGTTGCTTCTACCTGCTGCTGCTGCTGCTGCTACACGGAGTTGCTACTGGTTGCTGCTGCCACTGCTCGCTACCGTTGCCTACGTCTGCCGCTGTTGTAGACTGCTGCTGTTGCTTGTTGGTGCCAGTCAATGCACCTGGGTGATGTTGCAGCGTGCGTCGTCGCCCGTAGGTGTTGGACGCGGCCTGCCGCTCACCTCTTTGCGTCACGTGTGGGGGTCAGTACTGCCAATTTTTTTTGGGAGCATTTCCCCTGGCCCACTGGCCATAGGAAAAAAATCAGACGCTGCCACCAGGCAGGTCAATGCTGCTGTGAAAAATCCGGCAGCATTTCCCTTGCACTGGCACGTATGGGGGTCCGCAGGCGTTGTCTGGCACCTGTACGCCCGTCTTCCGCTATTGCTGCTACGCTCTGGCTCTGATACCAAGCTAGAAAACCTAGGCATCAGGTTGGGGCAGCATGCGTTGTTG
The DNA here is from genome assembly GCA_023375785.1 of Penium margaritaceum. Lineage (NCBI taxonomy): Eukaryota > Viridiplantae > Streptophyta > Zygnematophyceae > Desmidiales > Peniaceae > Penium > Penium margaritaceum. The sequence goes on along the minus strand of SZWC01030674.1, from coordinate 7,405 downwards.
ATGCAGTGTGCACGCTTCCACGGTCGTTGCTTAAGTCTGCTACCCCCTTAGTCTGCTGCTCTATAGTCTAAGTCTGGAAGCTCTGGGTTTGTTACACAGGAACGTGCGCGCCAGTGTTAGCGCCAGAAAGTAGCTGAAAACTGAAAGTGACTGATTAGGAATGAAGAATGAGCAACAATGGGAGACCCCTCCAAGTTCTAGCTCCCCCCCACTAGTGTAGAACTTGTTACTCAGCTAACCAGCCAATCAAAAACAGTCTAGGACCTATTTTCTGGCANTGCACGCTTCCACGGTCGTTGCTTAAGTCTGCTACCCCCTTAGTCTGCTGCTCTATAGTCTAAGTCTGGAAGCTCTGGGTTTGTTACACAGGAACGTGCGCGCCAGTGTTAGCGCCAGAAAGTAGCTGAAAACTGAAAGTGACTGATTAGGAATGAAGAATGAGCAACAATGGGAGACCCCTCCAAGTTCTAGCTCCCCCCCACTAGTGTAGAACTTGTTACTCAGCTAACCAGCCAATCAAAAACAGTCTAGGACCTATTTTCTGGCAGGGAGGGTTTCCTCGGTGAGCCATGCCAGACGCCCGACAGCCCAAAACCCGGGCATCGTCCGTTTTGCCTGAAAACTGGACCATACCATAAAACTGCTGCTGCGAACACAGTCGTGTGGTCTGAATCAGCTAGAAAAACAGCAGTAAAGAGTTATGGCTGCCCAACCCAGGCAGTGCCTACGACAGTCAACGATGCAAAACAGGGCCGTACAACATGAGACATGGACCCTAGGCAATGCATGATGTTGGAGATGCAATGCCACAGCCAGACAAAGCGCTAGGTGCATGCAGACAGCATTTGCAGTGCCAGTGACCGCCGATGGCCCGACCACTGAGGAGGCCTGCCGATGGAGCTGAGCGCATCGCCAGAGGGAGGAGGCTCCAGTGACGGGTGAGTGGGCCTCAGTGTGTATCGGCTCCACCGAGCGACACTCCAGCGGCGTCAAGTCTCGCCGTCAGTCATCTGCACGCCGATGTACACAAGCCGGGAGGAAAAAATAGAGTGCATAAGAGATGCTCAAAAACCAACAGCAATCATTATGTCCTCAACATAAGTGACAATTATGATCGCCTCCCTAGGATCTTTCCATGCAATGCAAATACTAACGTTAGTTCCACGCTCGGGTCCTGGCTTGTCCACCCAGAGCATGCCTAAAAGCGTAAGTTGTAGGTTTTTTGCTCCAGTCTATTGGTTTGTGTGGCTTCCATCCGTCATGAACGATGCCGATGAATTACCCATACACCCACATAGGAGGGCGTGACGACACGACTGGCCTCCGGAGTGTCCCGAGAATTCTGCAACATCTACGGCATTGCCGGCGAGACGCGTTCGGTGTGTTCCGGCAGCCTTGTTGGCTTGTCGAGAGTTAGGAGAGTTTTCTTGGTGGGTTGAGACCCGCACACCCGGTGGATTGCATCGGTGCGACGAGGAGACCTGGTGGCTTTAATAGTGCTTCCAATGTGTCACGGAAAGCCGTGCGTGATTTCTGGACGCTGACTCCGAGATTTTCTAGCACTGCTCGTAATTTCTCGGCGGTCGAGACGCGGGCACTCGGAGAGTTGTTCCGGTCCCTCGAGGAGACAATTGTTGATTGTTATTGTGGTGTATGCAGTGTGATCTCCCCGCTGACTCATTTTGGTTCAGGGGGGTGATGGGGCCCGGTGCGGCTAGCTGCCGACGCCCCTACATAAGCCCGCTACTAGTTCATTTGTACATTCTCCTTGTTCTTTCATATTATGCGTTCCAGACTTAGCCAATTTCTTGTCGTTTTGCACTGCGCTCACCCACAGAGCTCATGTGCGTGTTTGCATGGGCTTGCATGTCCTAATAAACTTTCAATTTGATATCAGAGCATAGGGGAGCGTATGAGCAGCAGAAGCAGCAGTAGTGGGCGGAACGCAAAGAGAACGCGCCATGTGGTGCCATGTTGGCAGCAACGTGAGGGAGCGGGAAGCGACTGCACGTGAATGCCAAAGGGGTGGTGAGCCGCGCACAACAACATTAGCGACTGCGGGAGCAACAATAGTAGCGGCAACACACGTAACAGTCACTACAGCTACAGTGTCATGCAGCAGGAGCAGTGGCGACAGAGTAGCCGCTCACAACAATAATAGCAGTGGCGGTAGCAATAGCGATGCCAGCAGCAATAGCAGCGGCCAATGCGAGCATTTGCAATAGCAGCTGAGGTGGCAGCAGCAGCTGTAGCAGCAGTCGTTGTGCCGCGCAGCAACAGTAGGAACAACGGGTGCAGCATCGCATAAGCCTCTACAGTAGCGGCGTCAGCAGCAGTAGCAAATAATAGCAGTACTAGCAGCAACAACCACTACAGCAGCGACGGTCATTACAGTAGCATCTAACAGCAGCAACAGCGGTGAAAGAAAAAAGCAGCAGCGGCGGCAGTAGTAAGCAGTAGCGGCGGCAGCAACAAGCAGCAGCAATAGCGGCGACGCACAACAGCAAGCAGCAACGGCGGGAGCAGCAAGTAGCAAAAGCAGATGCTACGCAAAGCAACAGTAGTAGTAGAAGCAGCAGTAGCAACAACAAACGCAGCAGCTGTACCTGTTGCTACAGCTGCTGCTACCAAAGCGAGGAGGGCCTCACAGCCCTCCTGTGAGGGCCCCCTCGACCCCCATCAGGGGACCCCTCCGAGGGGGCCCATCGGCCCCGTTTGGCCCCCCCTTCTCGAGGGGGCCCTCGGAGGGTCCAATCAAGTCCCTTTGTGGGGCCCCTCGGAGGGACCGGGTGGCCCTGTCGTCCCCATCGGCCGAGAGACGGAGAGAGGGGCAGACCCCCCCCCCTCCCCCTCCCTCTCACTTGCTCACTTGGTCACTTGCTTTCTCGCTTTTTGGGTTACAGAGTAACCATATGACAATTGATTGGTGGGTATGTCAGAAGAATGACCGATCCACCATCATGAGCATACCTCCTTTGTAGCGCGAGCTGGCCAGGTCAGGCCACGTGGCACACCTCACGCTACATCCTTGGCCTCGCCCTGTCTTGTTTCACGGAACTGGTCGTCATGGTAAGCTCTTGAGACTTGTAAACCCGGCTTCAAAGAGGGTAAAAATGCAGTTGAAAGTAAGGAAATTCAACCACCGTCACAAAAGAAGGTAAGTGAATTAAATTTTGCATAGAATTATGTCATCTTGTTCATGCGGAAAAATTCAAAATCCATCCAAATTTGTCAAAGATCTTTTTTTTCGAGCACATAATAGACATGTGAAACTAGCATGTTCACAATACAAGAACAAATTAATCTAATTCAAATAATCTCATCATCAGATAAAACCATTTTCATAAAAGACAAGAAGAAATGCCCTTTTAGGTTCTTCTTCAATATCTTGGTGAATTGTTATACATTATACTATATCGTCAAGCACATTTGTTCAATTCTTGGTTGTGGCTTTTCTAGCTTTTAAATCCACACAAGCTGGAATAAATCCAGCATAGCTTGAAGTAACTTAGGAAGAGTTCGCCCAAACCATACACAATGTTTAAGAGCACACATGGGCGAACAAAAAAAAAGATTGAACGAATGCGGGTGACAGTGTGGCAGTCCATTTACAACCAGTTTTGGCTTCCACGGACGAGGTAAACTCTCATGGCAAACCTTCCATTATGTGTTCCAGATTGCGGGTAATTATTTGGCCTCTTAAGAGATACTAATACTAGTACTTTTGTTTGCTTAGTATGTAACCCTATGCACTGTTTGCATCTTGCCTCTTGTTTTTTTTTTTTTTCACGGGCGAGCAAGGAGCGAAGGGGGGGCGACCTGAAATCGCCCCCTCCGGTTCTTATCCCCCCCCTCTCCAATCCTGACCTGCCCCCTTTCTAGGGGGCACTCCAGAACCGGGTGACGAGAAAACCCGGGGTGAGCAGAGAAACAAAATAAAAAAAGAAGTTGAGGAGAAAAAAAGGGCGGTGGTTGGGGGCGAGAAGAGGGGAGAGCAAGAGAAAAAAAAGGTGGCGGGTGAGGGCAACGAGGAAAAAAAGGGGTTACAGAGAAAGAAACAAAGAAAAAACAGTTGTGCAGGGCCATACAATAGCCCAGCATTACATCGAAACCTACAGTAGCAGCAACAATTGTACCAACAACAATTTTTGTAGCAGCAACAGCGGCGATTACAAGAGCGCTTTCAGTTTCGCCTTCCCAGCCGACACATGTTGTGTTGTCGGCGAAGATCTCCGTTTTGAGACGTGTAGTGGACCGACGTCTCCCTGGCGTCCGTGGATTGGTGCGCGCAGTTCACTCTGTAGGATCGACGGCGGACTCGAGTCTGTGCATCTCCAAGGGTTGGGTCGTTTAGCGCTTGGAGCAGCAGCCACACCTATAGCCGCCACCCCTTTTGTTCTTGGAGCAGTCTTCGCTCCATTAGTGGCAGCAGCAGTAGCATCCGCAGCTGGTCAGAATCCATTCTCCGCGCGTACAGTGGTAGTGTAGCTCGTCTCGTCTGGTCACATTTGCTGACCCCGACCTCGTGACCTTCGGGAGTGACAGTATCTACTAGTCCCATCCTCACCTGTGGCTTGGTGTTTACCACTGGGAGTAGGTGCCCTCGACACGTATCCATCGTCCAGCGCACGAGATGAGTGCCCAGACATTTGAGCAGGTGCCCTATGCGTTTGCCTGCTGTTAGTGTGGTGATGGACGTCATGATTGACGTCGCTGTTGGACGCGCCCTCGCGGCTGGCATCTATCTTGGCTTAAGCCTCGTCCGAGCCTGCATCCTCCACAACATACACATTTGTCGGCGTTAGTAGATCCCCTAGCTGGACCTCTGGCGACCATATTCGCGGAGTTCCACAACCTGCGGCAGATGGTGCAGCGGCTTTGTGACCTTGTTGTCACCGAGCGTACTTCTGTTACTAGTTCGTCGACAGCCTCCTTGGTCTCATCTCCTTCATTCTCTCCTCCTTCCTCATCCGATGGTGTCCCTTTAGCTCCACCTGCCCGGCCAGTCCCAGGTTGCCAGCATCCTTTCAATCCTCCACTCTCCTGGGCGGTGCCACTCGCGACTCTGAACGGTAGTGGCCCGGCGGTGGCACAGGAGTATCGTGCAGATCGGGATGCCCCATACGGACTTCCGGGGGCATTGGCGCACGAGGCTCACACCAGCTCGACAGCGATCGCAGTTCATGAGCAGAGATGGCTGGCTGGTCTTTTAGAGGTTGAGGCATTCTTGAGTGCAGCAATTCCGAGAGATGCCACTGTGACATGTGCTACACGAGACACAGCAGGCTGCCCCATGTCACCTGCACTACCTAAGGACCAGCTTCAACGTGAGGAGTTGTCCATGTTCCCAGAGTCTACGGGTTCCTGTACACACAACGGAGCAGCGACACACATGACGGAGTCAGACTGTGGTCCTCAATCCATTATCTAGCAGGTGGGAGCAACCAGTCTTCCTGGTGAGACGCTACGTGAGCACCAGGTGCGCTTGCTGGTCGCTTTGATGGACATTGTCGAGCATAAGTCCTTCACACCTGTGTCCTCTATGGTGGAAATCAAGGATAGTGGAGAAGTTCTGTACATGCGGATGGAGTCACATCGTCAGTAGGAGTTGAGTTTTGCCCTCTCGTGTTCATCTATCAGTGACCTTGGTGATCACATCAACGTTGAGAGTGGCAGTACCTGCACGGACAACATTTCCACATGCTCCACGGACTTTGACGACTCCTCCTCCTCTCTCGGAACTCGACCGCTCATTCCTCCTCGTACAAACACAAGTTGTGGTGTGGATGCGATACCTAAAGCTGCATTTGATGTTCCAGCGTCTTAGTACATTGTGAGTTTTCTTGACCCTCAGTAAGATATAGCAACACCGGCTCTATCGTCTTCAGTAGCAAAGATGCACATGGAGCTATACTAGTGACTTCTACAGTCTGCGTGTGTCATGCAAACATGTGTAGCATCCAGTGAGATGCAGTTTATCCTATGCAAGGCAGACATGGGCCACCTCCACATGTCCGAGACAGATTACGCTGACTCACAGGAGCGTGTAGTGATGTTATAGTGGGAGGTGATGGCAACACGTGAGCGATTTGTCAGAGGAGTGGAGCACCAGTATTGCCGGCACGAGCTTTCCACTACCGGGATCTCGCACACCCATACTCAGGGTGGATCTTGTAGCAGCTCTGAGTATGACATTTGATAGAGACACTACCACAGGAGAGCTGAGCATGCTTTCAGTTTCCGCCATCATCGAACCTGTCAACTCAGTCATCACGCCTCCTTCTACTGCTGCCATAACGTACCTTCATCCACCCGACTCTGCTGCTCTATCGTCATGTTCATCGATGAGTGGTGATACGGTTCGTCGCTTGAGCCTTGCTCTTCTTGCGGTACACCCTTGTACCTCAGGGTGCTCTCTCCCGCCTTGGAGGCCAGCTCCGCCACTTCATCCACGCTCGCGTGCTACTCGCCCATTCCCTTTCCTCCAGTGTACAAAGATGCATCACGGTAGAGCGGAGAGAGAAGAGAGTGTGAGTTGGGACCCTTGGCAGTCACGCGAGGACTGGTACACTCCAGGTGATGCCGGGGCGACGTGAGGAGTCGTAGCCGGAGACAAAACTTCGTCTTTGAGGGTAGGAGCCGACTCCTACGTGACAGGGGGAGCTATCTCTGCATGATAGAGAGACCACATGATTCATTGCCCAGGATCTGTTCACCTACGGCATCAGCATCTCCATCGAGGACATCGCCGCCAGGTTCATCTGCCCAGGGGGAGTGTTGTGTGGACCTCAACCTGACGTGTCGTCACGAGAGATCCATGGCGAGGGATCCATGCCCTGCTATGAGCATACTACAACAGCCGTCGTGTGGCTCATGCCACGTGCATGCATAGCTGTAGGTGTGTGGTAGCACTTTGTTGGTCAAGACCCGGACACTTGGTCGTTTGTACGTGTGTCACGAGGAGACCATGTGATCGTGTGTCTTGGTTTGTGGCCACACTGCGTGTGGCATGTGCATGCTAGCTGGTTTGCTCATAGTGGTCCAGACCCGGACAGGTGGTGAGTTGCACCCGTGTTACGAGGAGACCCCCTATGATCTTGTGTGTTGATTGATGGTGCTAGTGTGGTCGGCATATAGACACCTGTTGGATTGCTTGTAGTGGTCGAGACCAGGGCACTTGTACCGCCAGTGTCACGAGGAGACCCTCTTGCTGTATGACATGTGTATGATGTGCATTACACTGGTTTGTGTGCATGTGCATGACTCTTCTCATGGTCTAGACCCGGACACTTGGTATGATGTGCGAATGTCGTGAGGAGAACTTAGATGGGCAACAGATGTGTGTGTGTGTGTGTGTGTGTGTGTGTGTGTGTGTGTGTGTGTGTGTGTGGTTGACCGGTGCACA
>SZWC01030671.1:318-13356 GCA_023375785.1 Penium margaritaceum | reverse complement strand
ATGAGCGGTGCATCTGCGCCGCATTTGCGCTGCGTATGCATGACGCATGTGAAATGTGATGCTGTGGACAGGTCCAGTCAATATGCTTCACACGGATGAAAGCAGATGAGGTGGACAGTTACACCTCAGATGCATTAATCCCCAATAATGGAGTTGTGCATGTCATTGGGTGAGGTGGCCAACATCATGTAGTCAACTAAGCCTTGCTCGCTCGTGAAGTGGCTGTCCGGTACATATGGACCAGTCATGCGAGAGGTGGTGGAGATTTCAAACTTTGATTTCCGAGGTCATCCGGTATTGAACTCGACCCCGGGGCCTTTTTTTACCCTCCTCCACCCCCTCCCCCCCGCAAATGTGCGGTTCCTCGGATCGGATCTGAGGCTGGATCCGTATCCGTGGATGGATCTGAGATCCAAGATCCTCGGGTTGGATCCGCGGATCCGTGGATTCTGTGTGCACCCTCAAGCTCTAGTGCCAAAGTGTGACGCTCTAGTACAAAAGTGTTATGCTATAGTGCCAAAGTGTGACGCTCAAGTGCCAAAGTGTGGCTCTCTAGTGCCAAAGTGTGAAGCTCTAGTGCCAAAGTGTGACTCTCTAGTACCAGAGTGTGACGCTCTAGTGCCAAAGCTGTCGGGACATGAATCTGACAGAGCGTGACACAACCGAGATTAAAATCTCAATAATGGTTCAGCTCCAGCTTAGAACCACCTCGGTCATCACCCCTGGCTAGCCGTTAACGGTCCTCGACCTATCAACGGCCATCCTACCGAGGAATCCCCTAATAAGTGGCCCGACCGCAAGCACGTCCGGCTAGTGCACAAGAAGCCGTTGTATACAATTTGTCCTGTTCTATCTTGATATAAGGAGGATGTTCATTCCCTCCCAGTTTAACCAGAACAGTTCTACTCATCCTGTTCCCCTTTGGTTCCACGGCTTCGCCGCAATGTCTTCACTCTGCTCACTCCTCGCATTCCTTGTCTTCGCCAGTCCCTCTCAACGCTTCGTTCCGTCACTCTCGCTCCTTCGCTCAGCTCTCATACTCCGCCAACCATCACTCACCTCGCCAGCACTCTCTCTCACACCAACCTGTCTACCTCAGCTACCTCGCGTCTCAGCTCATATCAGTCTCCGCAACTAACTCCTCGCAGCGCTCTCGATTATATCACTCTACTGACGTACTCCTGCTTGTCCTAACGCTTCTTCCTGCTTCTGCTACTGCTGTTCTTGTACCTAAATTCTTCTGACATGGTATCAGAGCTTCGGGCAACACCACCTGGAGTCCCATGACCGCGTCATCGCTCTGTCGTCATCCTTGTTTCGCTGCTTCAACTCGCGCCGCTACCGCCGTCTCGCGCCTCGCCGCTTCGCCAGCAGCTGACATCAGAAGCTCAGTCTGACAAGTTATCCACGCTGAAGAAACTCCTTGTCATCCTAAGGAAGCCCTGCGCCCATTTCCGCCCCAACTAGGGAAGAAGCCATCACTCTCCTAACATCAGCGGTCGTGCCTCTGCCCGTTGTATGACTCCCTCTGTTGCAACCAGTCTCTTCCAGCTGACAGGATATCGGACACCACCAGTCTTCCTGCTCCCACTTCCGAGCCAACTGGGGAACAAGCCGTCACTCTCCTGAAAGCAGAAGAAAGTAGGTGTGACGCCCTTCCTCTTTGCCGCATCGTCCCTCATCTCTCCTACGTCTATCTGCGTCTACCCTCCTCCATCTGCATTGTCATCCATCCTCATTCTTTGCGTCATCCTCATCTACTGCCATCAGCCCTCCTTGTCATCCTCACTCCAGTCTCCTCAGCTTCATCAGCCACCTGTTCCTGCCTCATATCTGCCTCCCCATCATCAGCATCATCCACGCCGCCCTCTCATCAAATCATCTGCATCAGCATCGCTTTATCGCTTACGTGGTTTTGCCCCTGCACCGACTCATCAATCAATCGTTTCCTCCGCTTCCGCATCGCTTTCAGCTCAGCACAAGGATCCGCCTGGTCGCATCGTCTTTTCCGTGATGACCTGCGCCCACGCCGAAGCTTCCTTCAACGTACGCGGTTCGCCCCTACGCCCACTCTGTCATCATCATCGGGTTTTGCTTCAGCAATCATCATCAGCATCTGTAGCCAGCACAAGGATCTGCATGAGCTAGCTGCCCGTTTCGCAGCAGCCTGCACCCACGCCGGCAGCAGATTTCTCGCGGCGCGTTGGCCTCTGCCTTCCCCTTGCCGCATCCTACTCCCCTAATTCAACTCGCGCACGTGGTTTCGCCCCTGCGCCCACTCCATCATCCATCGTTCTCCCGCCGTCGTCCTCTTCCGCTCTGCTCGGCACAAGGATCCGCCCGGTCGCATGGCCTCTTCCGCGACGACCTGCGCCCACGCCGAAAACATCAATCACGCACGTGGTTTCACCCCTGCGCCCACTCCATCATCAAGTGTTCCTCGCCACCAGCATCATCCTCTGCTCAGCACAAGGAATCCGCCCGGTCACATCACCTGTTTCACGATAAAAATCCTTCTTCCCTGTACACCTGGACACCTATGTTGACCTCCACCGTCATCCACTTCGCTACACACAAGAACTACTCACCCCCATCAGCAGTCCACAGGTACATCTTCTCTTCTCAACTCAACTGCTATACTGACTGCCTGTACCTCGCACCTCTGACGAACTTCCATACCAACTATCACCAAGGCCGCTCCACCTTTTCGCCGAGTCGACATACTCGCCGAAGACGGATCCAACGTACACACATGGTCTGCCTCTATCCTGACACACGCTGTTGGATGGTCAGTTCATGAACATTCACTCGTCGATCTACTCCGAGGATCTGTCGAGTACAACACCAACAGACACATCCCAGCGACGGATGACTATTCCATGAAGATCCAACGAATCACCTTTGAAGTAGCGTGTGATCAACTACGATCCCTTGTGTATCCCTCCTATCACCATCACTTCAGTACAGCTCACACTATCCCGATGCTTTGGCCCAGGATTCTTCATCAAGGGTGGTGGCGTCACTGGCTCAAAGGTGTCTGCACCAACATGCCAAAATTGCCCACAATGGCAGAAGAAATTGACCCTCTGCCCGCCTTTGGGTGTTATGAAGGATGGACACAAACACAAGAATGGGTCGAGTAGGTGTACAGGTTCCTCTACCCAGTTCTTCTCCTACATCTCGGTGTAACAGACTGTCTGTTTGGTGATCAGCTCTGCATTGGGCCACCAGAACAACGGACTGAGTCGTACGCCGAGGCAAATCAACAAGTATGCAGAGAACTGAAGACTGTCATGGAAAGAACCTACCATACACTTGTTGACGCACATCCAGGGGACCTCGGAGACATGTGGTCACACTTCCTTTCCTCCCGGGGTTTAGGGTGCTCCATTACCATGGAACGGACCTACTCACATAGATAGTCTGTCAGATTCAAGGGGGGTGTCGGGATATGAATCTGACAGAGCGTGACACACCCGAGATTAAAATCTCAATAGCGGTTCAGCTCCGGCTTAGAACCACCTCGGTCATCACCTCTGGCTAGCCGTTAACGGTCCTCGACCTATCAACGGCCATCCTACCGAGGAATCCCCTAATAAGCGGCCCGACCGCAAGCACGTCCGGCTAGTGCACAAGAAGCCGTTGCATACGAGTTGTCCTGTTCTGTCTTGATATAAGGAGGATGTTCATTCCCTCCCAGTTTAACCAAAACAGTTATACTCATCCTGTTCCCCTTTGGTTCCGCCGCTTCGCCTCCGTGTCTTTGCTCTGCTCGCTCCTCGCATTCCTTGTCTTCGCCAGTCCCTCTCAACACTTCGCTCTGTCACTCCCGCTCCTTCGCTCAGCTCTCATACTCCGCCAACCATCACTCACCTCGCCAGCACTCTCTCTCACTTCAACCTGTCTACCTCAGCTACCTCGCGTCTCAAATCCTATCAGTCTCCGCGACTAACTCACCGCACCGCTCTTGATTACGTCACTCTGTTGACGTACTCCTGCTTGTCCTAGCGCTTCTGCCTGCTTCTGCTACTGCTGTTCTCGTGCCTACATTCTTCTGACAAAAGTGTGACGCTCTAGTCCCAAAGTGTGACGCTCTAGTGCCAAAGTGTGACGCTCGAGTGCCAGAGTATGACGCTCTAGTGCCAAAGTGTGACGCTATAGTGCCAAAGTGTGACGCTCTAGTGCCAAAATGTGACGCTCTAGTGCCAAAGTGTGACCCTCTAGTGGTAAAGTGTGACGCTCTAGTGCCACAATGTGAAGCTCTTGAGCCAAAGTGTGATGCTCTATTGCCAAAGTGTGACGCTCTAGTGCCAAAGTGTGCAGCTATAGTGCCAAAATGTGATGCTCTAGTGCCAAAGTGTGACGCTCTAGTGCCAAAGTGTTATGCTCTAGTGCCAAAGCGTGACGCTCTAGTGCCAATGTGTGACGCACTAGTGCCAAAGTATGAAGCTCTAGTGTAAAAGTGTGATGCTCTAGTGCCAAAGCTTGACGATTTAGTTTTAAAGTGTGACATTCTAGTGCCAATGTTTAACGTTCTAGTCGCAAAGTATGACGCTCTAGTGCCAAAGTGTGATGATCTATTGCCAAAGTGTGACGCTCTAGTGCCAAAGTGTGACGCTCTAGTGCCAAAGTGTGTCGTTCTAGTTCCAAACTGTGACGCTCTAGTGCAAATTTGTGATGCTCTAGTGCCAAATTGTGATGCTCTAGTGCAAAAGTTTGAAGCTCTAGTGCCAAAGTGTGTCGCTCTAGTTCCAAAGTATGACACTCTAGTGCCAATGTGTGACACTTTAGTGCCAAAGTGTGATGCTCTAGTGCCAAGGTGTGTCGCTCTAGTGCCAAAGTGTGTCGATCTAGTTCCAAAGTGTGACGCTCTAGTGCCAACGTATGGCGCTCTAGTGCCAAAGTAAGATACTCTAGTGCCAAAGTGTGAAGCTCTAGTGCCAAAGTGTGACGCTCTAGTGCCAAAGTGTGACGCTCTCGTGCCAAAGTGTGAAGCTCTAGTACCAAAGTGGGATGCTCTTGTACTAAAGTGTAATGCTCTAGTGCCAAAGTGTGCTGCTCTAGTGCCAAAGTGTGACGCTCTAGTGCCAAAGTGTGTCGCACCACTTCCAAAGTGTGACGCTCTAGTGCCAAAGTGTGATGCTCTAGTGCCAAAGTGTGAAGCTCTAGTGCCAAAGTGTGACGCTCTAGTGCAAAAGTGTGAAGCTCTAGTACCAAAGTATGATGCTCTAGTGCCAAAGTGTGACGCTCTAGTGCCAAAGTGTGATGCTCTAGTGCCAAAGTGTGAAGCTCTAGTGCCAAAGTGTGACGCTCTAGTGCAAAAGTGTGAAGCTCTAGTACCAAAGTATGATGCTCTAGTGCCAAAGTGTGACACGTTAGTACCAAGGTGTGATTCTCTAGTGGTGATGTGTGACGCTCTAGTGCCAAAGTGTGAAGCTCTAGTGCCAAAGTGAGACCATCTAGTGCCAAAATATGACATTATAGTGACAAAGTATGACTCTCTCGTGCCAAAGTGTGATGCTCTAGTGCCAAAGGGTGACGCTCTAGTGCCAATGTGTGATGCTCTAGTGCCAAAGTGTGGAGCTCTAGTGCCAAAGTGTGATGCTCTAGTGCCAACGATGCGCTCTACTGCCAAAGTGTGACACTCTTGTATCAAAGTGTGACACTCTTGTGCCAAAGTGTGACGCACTAGTGCCAACGTGTGACGCTCTAGTGCCAAAGTGTGATGCTCTAGTGGCAAAGTGTGATGCTCCAGTGCCAAAAGTGTGGAGCTCTAGTGCCAAAGTGTGACGCTCCAGTGCAAACGTGTGACGCTCTAGTGCCAGAGTGTGACGCTCTAGTGCCAAAGGGTAACGCTCTAGTGCCAAAGCGTGATGCTCTAGTGCCAAAGTGTGACGCTCTAGTGCCAAGACATGAAGTTCTTGTGCCAAGTGATGCTCTAGTACCAAAGTGTGACGCTATAGTGCCAAAGTGTGAAGCTATATTGCCAAAGTGTGATGCTCTAGTAGTAAAGGGTGACGCTCTAGTGCCAAAGTGTGACGCTCTAGTGCCAAAGTGTGACGCTCTAGCACCAAAGTGTAACGCTCTAGTTCCAAAGTGTGATGTCTAGTGCCAAAGTATGACGATGTAGTGCCAAAGTGTGACGCCTTGGGCCAAAGTGTGACGCTCTAGTACCAATGTGTGACGCTCTAGTGCCAAAGTGTGTCGCTCTAGTTTTAAAGTGTGACCATCCAGTGCTAAAGTGTGATGCTCTAGTTCCAAAGTGTGACGCTATAGTACAAAAGTGTGAAGCTCTAGTGCCAAAGTGTGTCGCTCTAGTTTCAAAGGGTGACGCTCGAGTGCCAAAGTATGACGCTCCAGTGCCAAAGTGTGACGCTCTAGTGCCAAAGTTTGTCGCTCTAGTGCCAAAGTGCGTCGCTCCAGTTCCAAAGTGTGACGCTCCAGCGCCAGAGACTGACGCTCTAGTGCCAAAGTGTGATACTCTAGTGCCAAAGTATGAAGCTCTAGTGCCAAAGTGTGATGATTTAGTGTCAAAGTGTGACGCTCTAGTGCCAAAGTGTGAAGCTCTAGTGTCAAAGTGTGACGCTCTAGTTCTAAAGTGTGACGATCTAGTGCCAAAGTGTGACGCTCCAATGCCAAAGTGTGACGCTCTAGTGCCAAAGTGCGGAGCTTTAGTGCCAAAGTGTGATGCTCTAGTGCCAAAGTGTGACGCTCTAGTGCCAAAGTGTGACGCTCTAGTACCAAAGTGTGACGCTCTTGTGCCGAAGTGTGACGCTCTAGTGCCAACGTGTGACGCTCTAGTGCCAAAGTGTGACGCTCTAGTACCAAAGTGTGACGCTCTTGTGCCGAAGTGTGACGCTCTAGTGCCAACGTGTGACGCTCTAGTGCCAAAGTGTGACGCTCTAGTACCAAAGTGTGACGCTCTTGTGCCGAAGTGTGACGCTCTAGTGCCAACGTGTGACGCTCTAGTGCCAAAGTGTGACGCTCTAGTACCAAAGTGTGACGCTCTTGTGCCGAAGTGTGACGCTCTAGTGCCAACGTGTGACGCTCTAGTGCCAAAGTGTGACGCTCTAGTACCAAAGTGTGACGCTCTTGTGCCGAAGTGTGACGCTCTAGTGCCAACGTGTGACGCTCTAGTGCCAAAGTGTGACGCTCTAGTACCAAAGTGTGACGCTCTTGTGCCGAAGTGTGACGCTCTAGTGCCAACGTGTGACGCTCTAGTGCCAAAGTGTGACGCTCTAGTACCAAAGTGTGACGCTCTTGTGCCGAAGTGTGACGCTCTAGTGCCAACGTGTGACGCTCTAGTGCCAAAGTGTGACGCTCTAGTACCAAAGTGTGACGCTCTTGTGCCGAAGTGTGACGCTCTAGTGCCAACGTGTGACGCTCTAGTGCCAAAGTGTGACGCTCTAGTACCAAAGTGTGACGCTCTTGTGCCGAAGTGTGACGCTCTAGTGCCAACGTGTGACGCTCTAGTGCCAAAGTGTGACGCTCTAGTACCAAAGTGTGACGCTCTTGTGCCGAAGTGTGACGCTCTAGTGCCAACGTGTGACGCTCTAGTGCCAAAGTGTGACGCTCTAGTACCAAAGTGTGACGCTCTTGTGCCGAAGTGTGACGCTCTAGTGCCAACGTGTGACGCTCTAGTGCCAAAGTGTGACGCTCTAGTACCAAAGTGTGACGCTCTTGTGCCGAAGTGTGACGCTCTAGTGCCAACGTGTGACGCTCTAGTGCCAAAGTGTGACGCTCTAGTACCAAAGTGTGACGCTCTTGTGCCGAAGTGTGACGCTCTAGTGCCAACGTGTGACGCTCTAGTGCCAAAGTGTGACGCTCTAGTACCAAAGTGTGACGCTCTTGTGCCGAAGTGTGACGCTCTAGTGCCAACGTGTGACGCTCTAGTGCCAAAGTGTGACGCTCTAGTACCAAAGTGTGACGCTCTTGTGCCGAAGTGTGACGCTCTAGTGCCAACGTGTGACGCTCTAGTGCCAAAGTGTGACGCTCTAGTACCAAAGTGTGACGCTCTTGTGCCGAAGTGTGACGCTCTAGTGCCAACGTGTGACGCTCTAGTGCCAAAGTGTGACGCTCTAGTACCAAAGTGTGACGCTCTTGTGCCGAAGTGTGACGCTCTAGTGCCAACGTGTGACGCTCTAGTGCCAAAGTGTGACGCTCTAGTACCAAAGTGTGACGCTCTTGTGCCGAAGTGTGACGCTCTAGTGCCAACGTGTGACGCTCTAGTGCCAAAGTGTGACGCTCTAGTACCAAAGTGTGACGCTCTTGTGCCGAAGTGTGACGCTCTAGTGCCAACGTGTGACGCTCTAGTGCCAAAGTGTGACGCTCTAGTACCAAAGTGTGACGCTCTTGTGCCGAAGTGTGACGCTCTAGTGCCAACGTGTGACGCTCTAGTGCCAAAGTGTGACGCTCTAGTACCAAAGTGTGACGCTCTTGTGCCGAAGTGTGACGCTCTAGTGCCAACGTGTGACGCTCTAGTGCCAAAGTGTGACGCTCTAGTACCAAAGTGTGACGCTCTTGTGCCGAAGTGTGACGCTCTAGTGCCAACGTGTGACGCTCTAGTGCCAAAGTGTGACGCTCTAGTACCAAAGTGTGACGCTCTTGTGCCGAAGTGTGACGCTCTAGTGCCAACGTGTGACGCTCTAGTGCCAAAGTGTGACGCTCTAGTACCAAAGTGTGACGCTCTTGTGCCGAAGTGTGACGCTCTAGTGCCAACGTGTGACGCTCTAGTGCCAAAGTGTGACGCTCTAGTACCAAAGTGTGACGCTCTTGTGCCGAAGTGTGACGCTCTAGTGCCAACGTGTGACGCTCTAGTGCCAAAGTGTGACGCTCTAGTACCAAAGTGTGACGCTCTTGTGCCGAAGTGTGACGCTCTAGTGCCAACGTGTGACGCTCTAGTGCCAAAGTGTGACGCTCTAGTACCAAAGTGTGACGCTCTTGTGCCGAAGTGTGACGCTCTAGTGCCAACGTGTGACGCTCTAGTGCCAAAGTGTGACGCTCTAGTACCAAAGTGTGACGCTCTTGTGCCGAAGTGTGACGCTCTAGTGCCAACGTGTGACGCTCTAGTGCCAAAGTGTGACGCTCTAGTACCAAAGTGTGACGCTCTTGTGCCGAAGTGTGACGCTCTAGTGCCAACGTGTGACGCTCTAGTGCCAAAGTGTGACGCTCTAGTACCAAAGTGTGACGCTCTTGTGCCGAAGTGTGACGCTCTAGTGCCAACGTGTGACGCTCTAGTGCCAAAGTGTGACGCTCTAGTACCAAAGTGTGACGCTCTTGTGCCGAAGTGTGACGCTCTAGTGCCAACGTGTGACGCTCTAGTGCCAAAGTGTGACGCTCTAGTACCAAAGTGTGACGCTCTTGTGCCGAAGTGTGACGCTCTAGTGCCAACGTGTGACGCTCTAGTGCCAAAGTGTGACGCTCTAGTACCAAAGTGTGACGCTCTTGTGCCGAAGTGTGACGCTCTAGTGCCAACGTGTGACGCTCTAGTGCCAAAGTGTGACGCTCTAGTACCAAAGTGTGACGCTCTTGTGCCGAAGTGTGACGCTCTAGTGCCAACGTGTGACGCTCTAGTGCCAAAGTGTGACGCTCTAGTACCAAAGTGTGACGCTCTTGTGCCGAAGTGTGACGCTCTAGTGCCAACGTGTGACGCTCTAGTGCCAAAGTGTGACGCTCTAGTACCAAAGTGTGACGCTCTTGTGCCGAAGTGTGACGCTCTAGTGCCAACGTGTGACGCTCTAGTGCCAAAGTGTGACGCTCTAGTACCAAAGTGTGACGCTCTTGTGCCGAAGTGTGACGCTCTAGTGCCAACGTGTGACGCTCTAGTGCCAAAGTGTGACGCTCTAGTACCAAAGTGTGACGCTCTTGTGCCGAAGTGTGACGCTCTAGTGCCAACGTGTGACGCTCTAGTGCCAAAGTGTGACGCTCTAGTACCAAAGTGTGACGCTCTTGTGCCGAAGTGTGACGCTCTAGTGCCAACGTGTGACGCTCTAGTGCCAAAGTGTGACGCTCTAGTACCAAAGTGTGACGCTCTTGTGCCGAAGTGTGACGCTCTAGTGCCAACGTGTGACGCTCTAGTGCCAAAGTGTGACGCTCTAGTACCAAAGTGTGACGCTCTTGTGCCGAAGTGTGACGCTCTAGTGCCAACGTGTGACGCTCTAGTGCCAAAGTGTGACGCTCTAATGCCAAAGTGTGACGCTCTAGTGCCAAAGTGCGGAGCTTTAGTGCCAAAGTGTGATGCGCTAGTGCCAAAGTGTGACGCTCTAGTGCCAAAGTGTGACACTTTAGTGCCAAAGGATGACGCTATATTGCCAAAGTGTGACTCTCTAGTGCCAAAATGTGAAGCTCTTGTGCCAAAGTGTGATGCTCTAGTGCCAAAGTGTGATGCGTTAGTGCCAAAGTGTAGAGCTCTAGTGCCAATGTGTGACACTTTAGTGCGAAAGTTTGACCCTCGAGAGCCAAAGTGTGATGCTCTAGTGCCAAAGTGTGACGCTGTAGTGCCAAAGTGCGATGCTCTAGTGCCAAAGTGTGAAGCTCTCGTGCCAAAGTGTGACGCTCTAGTGCCAGAGTGTGACGCTCTAGTGCCAGAGTGTGACGCTCTAGTGCCAAAGGGTGACGCTCTAGTACCAGAGTGTGACGCTCTGGTGCCAAAGTGTGACGCTATAGTGCCAAAGTGTGGAGCTCTATTGCCAAATTGTGACGCTCTAGTGCCAAAGGGTGACGCTCTAGTACCAGAGTGTGACGCTCTGGTGCCAAAGTGTGACGCTATAGTGCCAAAGTGTGGAGCTCTATTGCCAAATTGTGATGCTCTAGTGCGAAAGTGTGACGCTCTACTGCCAAAGTGTGACGCTCTTGTACCAAAGTGTCACGCTCTTCTGCCAAAGTGTGACGCACTAGTGCCAAAGTGAGACGCTCTAGTGCCAAAGTGTGATGCTCTAGTGCCAAAGTGTGACGCTCTAGTGCCAAAGTGTATAGATATAGTTCCAAAGTGTGACGCTCCAGTGCAAACGTGTGACGCTATAATGCCAAAGTGTGACGCTCTAGTGCCAAAGGGCAACGCTCTAGTGCCAAATAGTGACGCTCTAGTGCCAAAGTATGACGCTCTAGTGCCAAAAAGTGAAGCTCTTGTGCCAAGTGATGCTCTAGTGCCAAAGTGTGACGATCTAGTGCCAAAGTGTGAAGCTATAGTGCCAAAGTGTGATGCTCTAGTGCTAAATTGTGACGCTCTAGTGCCAACGTGTGACACTCTAGTGCCAAAGTGTGACGCTCTAGTGCCAAAGTGTGACGCTCTAGTGCCAAATTGTGAAGCTCTAGTGCCAACGTGTGACGCTCTAGTGCCAAAGTGTGACGCTCTAGTGCCAAAGTGTGAATCTATAGTGCCAAAGTTTGACGCTGTAGTGCCAAAGTGTGATCCCTTGGGGCAAAGTGTGAGGCTCTTGTGCCACATTGTGGCGCTATAGTGCCAAAGTGTGACGCTCTAGTGCCAACGTGTGACGCTCTAGTGCCAACGTGTGACGCTCTAGTGCCAACGTGTGACGCTCTAGTGCCAACGTGTGACGCTCTAGTGCCAAAGTGTGACGCTCTAGTGCCAAAGTGTGAATCTATAGTGCCAAAGTTTGACGCTGTAGTGCCAAAGTGTGATCCCTTGGGGCAAAGTGTGAGGCTCTTGTGCCACATTGTGACGCTATAGTGCCAAAGTGTGTCGCTCTAGTTCCAAAGTGTGACGATCCAGTGCCAAAGTGTGATGCTCCAGTGCCAAAGTGTGAAGCTCTAGTACAACAGTGTGAAGCTCTAGTGCCAAAATGTGTCCATATAGTTCCAAAGGGTGACGCTCTTGTGCCAAAGTATGACGCTCTAGTGCCAAAGTGTGATGCTCTAGTGCCAAATTTTGTCGCTCTAGTGCCAAAGTGTGTCTCTCCAGTTCCAAAGTGTGACGCTCTAGTGCCAGAGAGTGACGCTCTAGTGCGAAAGTGTGATACACTAGTGCCAAACTGTGAAAATCTAGTGCCCAAGTGTCATGCTCTAGTGTAAAAGTGGGACGCTCTAGTGCCAAAGTGTGAAGCTCTAGTGCCAAAGTGTGATGCTCTAGTTCCAAAGTGTGATGCGCCAGTGCCAACGTGTGATGCTCTAGTGCCAAATTGCGACGCTCTAGTGCCAAATTGTGTCGCTCTAGTTCCAAAGTGTGACGATCTAGAGCCAAAGTGTGATGCTCTAGTACCAAAGTATCAATCTATAGTGCCAAAGTGTGATGGTCCAGTGCAAAAGTATGAAGCTCTAGTGCCAAAGTGTGACGCTCTAGTGCCAATTTGTGACGTTCTACTACCAAAGCGTGATGTTGTACTACAAATGTATTATGGTATAGTTCCAACGTGTGACACTCTAGTGTCAAAATGAGACGCTCTAGTGCCAAAGTATGACGTTCTAGTGCCAACGTGTGACTCTCTATTGCCACAATGTGACACTCTAGTGCCAAAGTGTGACGCTCTAGTGCCAAAGTTTCACGCTCTAGTGCAAGAGTGTGGAGCTTTAGTGCCAAAGTGTGATGCTCTAGTGTGAAAGTGTGATGCTCTAGTGCCGAAGTGTGACGCTCTAGTACAAAAGTGTGACGCTCGTGTGCCAAAATGTGACGCCCTAGTACCAAAGTGTTGTGAGAGGATTCCAGGTGCTGCCGTAGAGTGGACGCGGTCGCAGGGACATGCGTTTCAATGGTGGATAGAAGCACGAGCAGAAGAAAAGCGGAAACGACGATAGGAGGACAAAGCGGAAGCGAATGACGATGCAAGATGATGAGGAGAGGTCGGGGCGCAGCACCAACGGTGCGAGCCATGAGATCTTGTTAGGAAAGGAGTGGACGCAGCACTTTGTGGGAAGGGCGGAAGCTTCCTTGAAGGTGCGGGCTGTCAACCGGCCTGAGGCAAACGGACTAGAAAACAGGGCCGACACAATAGCACCTGCCGTCCGCTCCTAGCATTTCAGCTAGGAGAAGATATCACCCTCAGGATCACGGTTCCACACTGAGCAGTTCCTAGGCAATCACTT
>SZWC01030668.1:10050-15054 GCA_023375785.1 Penium margaritaceum | reverse complement strand
ATTTGCACGAGTGACGCTCTCTCTCACATTTGCACGAGTGACGCTCTCTCTCACATTTGCACGAGTGACGCTCTCTCTCACATTCGCACGAGTGACGCTCTCTCTCACATTTGCACGAGTGACGCTCTCTCTCACATTTGCACGAGTGACGCTCTCTCACACATTTGCACGAGTGACGCTCTCTCACATTCGCACGAGTGACGCTCTCTCACACATTCACACGAGTGACGCTCTCTCTCACATTTGCACGAGTGACGCTCTCTCACACATTTGCACAAGTGACGCTCTCTCTCACATTTGCACGAGTGACGCTCTCTCTCACATTTGCACGAGTGACGCTCTCTCTCACATTTGCACGAGTGACGCTCTCTCTCACATTTGCACGAGTGACGCTCTCTCTCACATTTGCACGAGTGACGCTCTCTCACATATTCGCACGAGTGACGCTCTCTCTCACATTTGCACGAGTGACACTCTCTCTCACATTTGCACGAGTGACGCTCTCTCACATATTCGCACGAGTGACGCTCTCTCTCACATTTGCACGAGTGACACTCTCTCTCACATTTGCACGAGTGACGCTCTCTCACATATTCGCACGAGTGACGCTCTCTCTCACATTTGCACGAGTGACACTCTCTCTCACATTTGCACGAGTGACGCTCTCTCACATATTCGCACGAGTGACGCTCTCTCTCACATTTGCACGAGTGACACTCTCTCTCACATTTGCACGAGTGACGCTCTCTCACATATTCGCACGAGTGACGCTCTCTCTCACATTTGCACGAGTGACACTCTCTCTCACATTTGCACGAGTGACGCTCTCTCACATATTCGCACGAGTGACGCTCTCTCTCACATTTGCACGAGTGACACTCTCTCTCACATTTGCACGAGTGACGCTCTCTCACATATTCGCACGAGTGACGCTCTCTCTCACATTTGCACGAGTGACACTCTCTCTCACATTTGCACGAGTGACGCTCTCTCACATATTCGCACGAGTGACGCTCTCTCTCACATTTGCACGAGTGACACTCTCTCTCACATTTGCACGAGTGACGCTCTCTCACATATTCGCACGAGTGACGCTCTCTCTCACATTTGCACGAGTGACACTCTCTCTCACATTTGCACGAGTGACGCTCTCTCACATATTCGCACGAGTGACGCTCTCTCTCACATTTGCACGAGTGACACTCTCTCTCACATTTGCACGAGTGACGCTCTCTCACATATTCGCACGAGTGACGCTCTCTCTCACATTTGCACGAGTGACACTCTCTCTCACATTTGCACGAGTGACGCTCTCTCACATATTCGCACGAGTGACGCTCTCTCTCACATTTGCACGAGTGACACTCTCTCTCACATTTGCACGAGTGACGCTCTCTCACATATTCGCACGAGTGACGCTCTCTCTCACATTTGCACGAGTGACACTCTCTCTCACATTTGCACGAGTGACGCTCTCTCACATATTCGCACGAGTGACGCTCTCTCTCACATTTGCACGAGTGACACTCTCTCTCACATTTGCACGAGTGACGCTCTCTCACATATTCGCACGAGTGACGCTCTCTCTCACATTTGCACGAGTGACACTCTCTCTCACATTTGCACGAGTGACGCTCTCTCACATATTCGCACGAGTGACGCTCTCTCTCACATTTGCACGAGTGACACTCTCTCTCACATTTGCACGAGTGACGCTCTCTCACATATTCGCACGAGTGACGCTCTCTCTCACATTTGCACGAGTGACACTCTCTCTCACATTTGCACGAGTGACGCTCTCTCACATATTCGCACGAGTGACGCTCTCTCTCACATTTGCACGAGTGACACTCTCTCTCACATTTGCACGAGTGACGCTCTCTCACATATTCGCACGAGTGACGCTCTCTCTCACATTTGCACGAGTGACACTCTCTCTCACATTTGCACGAGTGACGCTCTCTCACATATTCGCACGAGTGACGCTCTCTCTCACATTTGCACGAGTGACACTCTCTCTCACATTTGCACGAGTGACGCTCTCTCACATATTCGCACGAGTGACGCTCTCTCTCACATTTGCACGAGTGACACTCTCTCTCACATTTGCACGAGTGACGCTCTCTCACATATTCGCACGAGTGACGCTCTCTCTCACATTTGCACGAGTGACACTCTCTCTCACATTTGCACGAGTGACGCTCTCTCACATATTCGCACGAGTGACGCTCTCTCTCACATTTGCACGAGTGACACTCTCTCTCACATTTGCACGAGTGACGCTCTCTCACATATTCGCACGAGTGACGCTCTCTCTCACATTTGCACGAGTGACACTCTCTCTCACATTTGCACGAGTGACGCTCTCTCACATATTCGCACGAGTGACGCTCTCTCTCACATTTGCACGAGTGACACTCTCTCTCACATTTGCACGAGTGACGCTCTCTCACATATTCGCACGAGTGACGCTCTCTCTCACATTTGCACGAGTGACACTCTCTCTCACATTTGCACGAGTGACGCTCTCTCACATATTCGCACGAGTGACGCTCTCTCTCACATTTGCACGAGTGACACTCTCTCTCACATTTGCACGAGTGACGCTCTCTCACATATTCGCACGAGTGACGCTCTCTCTCACATTTGCACGAGTGACACTCTCTCTCACATTTGCACGAGTGACGCTCTCTCACATATTCGCACGAGTGACGCTCTCTCTCACATTTGCACGAGTGACACTCTCTCTCACATTTGCACGAGTGACGCTCTCTCACATATTCGCACGAGTGACGCTCTCTCTCACATTTGCACGAGTGACACTCTCTCTCACATTTGCACGAGTGACGCTCTCTCACATATTCGCACGAGTGACGCTCTCTCTCACATTTGCACGAGTGACACTCTCTCTCACATTTGCACGAGTGACGCTCTCTCACATATTCGCACGAGTGACGCTCTCTCTCACATTTGCACGAGTGACGCTCTCTCTCACATTTGCACGAGTGACGCTCTCTCTCACATTTGCACGAGTGACGCTCTCTCACACATTTGCACGAGTGACGCTCTCTCTCACATTCGCACGAGTGACGCTCTCTCTCACATTTGCACGAGTTTCGCTCTCTCTCACATTTGCACGAGTGACGCTCTCTCTCACATTTGCACGAGTGACGCTCTCTCTCACATTTGCACGAGTGACGCTCTCTCTCACATTCGCACGAGTGACGCTCTCTCTCACATTTGCACGAGTGACGCTCTCTCACACATTTGCACGAGTGACGCTCTCTCACACATTCGCACGAGTGATGCTCTCTCTCACATTCGCACGAGTGACGCTCTCTCTCACATTTGCACGAGTGACGCTCTCTCTCACATTTGCACGAGTGACGCTCTCTCTCACATTTGCACGAGTGACGCTCTCTCACACATTTGCACGAGTGACGCTCTCTCTCACATTTGCACGAGTGACGCTCTCTCTCACATTTGCACGAGTGACGCTCTCTCTCACATTTGCACGAGTGACGCTCTCTCACACATTTGCACGAGTGACGCTCTCACCTACTGTGGACCTAGTGAGAATGGTGGAACCAGTCTATTTCACAAATGACAAAAGAAAATAGAAATTAAAAAAGAGTGAAGTGAGGCCCAGTGTACATGAGAAATGGCTCAAGCAAAAGAAAAAGAATCACTACGCCCAAGCGCACACCTTCAAGCAAAAGAAAAGGAATCACTACGCTACGCCCAAAGCGCACACACCTTGGGAACGCAGTTGACGAGCGACGACGGCGACACGCCGAGCTCATCCACAAACAGCTTGTGTGCGTATGCTCCAGCCACCCCATGCAGCCCATCAAACCTGTTGGATTGCATTGCACCGCATTGCACAGCGTGACATCGCATCGCATCACAGTGCACCACGTCGCACTGCATCACATCACATCCGTTCCGTCGCATCGCATCGCATCGAATGGCATCGAATCGCATCGTGTCACATCGCACCGCGTTGCGTCGCATCGCATTGCATTGCATCGCATTGCATTGCATCACATTGCAATGCATCGCATCGCATTGCGTCGCATCGCATTGCATTGCATCGCATTGCAATGCATCGCATCGCATTGCATTGCATCGCATTGCAATGCATCGCATCGCATTGCATTGCATCGCATTGCAATGCATCGCATCGCATTGCATCGCATTGCATTGCATTGCATTGCATCACATTGCATTGCATCGCATCGCATTGCGTCCCACTCAGCGTTGACTTGGCAGGATCGGGATCAAGATCGAGATCGACAGGATCGAGATCGACCATGAAGGCGGTTGCAGAGAATCGAGGACAAAGAAGCGGATCGAGATGGGGGGGGGGGGGGGGGGGGGGGGAAGATGTGTTCATCTAAGTTGCACCTAGCGGATAAACCATTTCATGCCACCATGTAAAATCCCTTTGGTTGTACTCGTGGCATTCTCCACCAGGGTTTCAGTTCTGGCTGGTCTCGTTTGTATTTCACTCCCCCATACTCTTCCCCTTATGCAGCTGGTTAGAAAAAAAAAAAGGGTTGTCCGGTGTCATGTGCAGGATTTGCAGGATCCCGAGAGGCTGCCGCCGGCGACCACGAAGTAACAGCAAAAAAAACAAAACAAAAATGAAAGAAAAAAAAAAGGAAAAGGAAAGGCATCAGGGTCCGCTCTACAGATGGCGGCAGCCAGGTCTCCGCGGACTGCTTGATTGGGAGGCTGTCCGGTCATGTTCGTGCTTGCGGCGTCCACTGTCAGTCAATCCTCCACTGTCAATCGTCCAGTGTCAATCGTCCAGTGTCAATCGTCCAGTGTCAATCGTCCAGTGTCAATCGTCCACTGTCAATCGTCCAGTGTCAAGGAGAAGCAACGAAACCTGACAGGGCATGTTTCAGCGGTTGCAGCTGTCTGCATCTCCGCAAGCCGTCCACGCAAACTGTCCACGCAAGCTGTCCACGCAAACTGTCCACGCAAGCTGTCCACGCA
>SZWC01030667.1:4915-20382 GCA_023375785.1 Penium margaritaceum | reverse complement strand
CCCCCCCCTTGTGAACATGTGAAGCCTTGTTTAACAAGACTCATTGATCATGAGGTCATACTGCTTTAAAATGTCAACCTCACATTGAAAACTTTCTCATCTGCATTACCACCAACCTTTATGTATATTTCAGCTCTTTCGACGGCCACTCCAGCAGGCTGCTTACCAGTAAGTTTTGTCTAAACATTTATTGGTACTTAAGTGATAAACTGCCACGAATTGTATTAGTACTAGTAAGTATTCAACAATAGTAAGTGCCATATCATTCAATGTGATGTTCGATGAATTGCGGTGTGATGTGATGTGCCATATGAATTACAATATAATTTGGTGCAATGCAATGTCTTTCGACATCGTGCCAGATGATACAATGAAGTGCAGCATGATGTTATACAACTAGATGTGATGTATTGTCTTTTGATGTCATGTGATGCAAAAAGATGCTACGTTGGAGGGTGGAATATTCTTGTGGGGTGATGTAATGATAATTGATGCCATACAATGTGATGAGTTGATTTCTTGTGCAATACATGCAGTGCAGTCCATGTCATGCCACACCATGCCACGCCGTGCTGTACCATGTTGGTCCATGCCATGTCATGTGTACATTATCACTACGTATGTTCTTCAACAAGATTTTTGGTTTTTCCTTGAAATATGAACTGCTTCACAGGAACGAGCATTGTGCTCAATTGACAAGCTTTGTCCAAACTACAAGGGGTTCTTTATCCGGGCAATGGTCACAAATCCTGACTTGTTTGTCGATAATGACAAGGCCTTGATTGATGCATGCATCTACTTCACCGACTAGTCTGGCCTGTCGATTGACATGAAGGTGAACCCAAGAATGTTTCCAAGTCTTTCCTATGAGGATGCAAAGCTAAAGGTGGATGAATTCATCCAGAGTTGGAAGACCTTTGAGTTCTACGATGTCTATGGGTTAACCACGGATAACACAACGGACAGGTTTGTATAGTTTTTACATCTACAGTCAGTACATCGATTTCACATATGATACTTTGGATCAATAACATAAGATATGTAATTTCAATGTCAGGTTTCGATCTATGGGAAGGGATTGCACTCTGATATGGCACATGGGATCGTCATTTGCCATCAAGGCTGAAACAACCAGCATGATGCGCGATGAAGTTCTTCTGGCGATGCTCTCACTCGGTGATCAGACACCATCACTCGTGCGCTTCATCCCACCATCACGTTACCCGGTGAGATTGTGTAAAATTTTTGTAAACCATGAAATTTGTTTGATCCTCACACTTCCTATACACCTGATGAAATATGTTTTCTCTTGTGTTCACAAGAAGGTCTCGCGTTTGGAGTGGTGGTTCCGTGCAAGCCTCTGGAAGTCTTTCGAGAAAAAGTGAAGACAAAGCAGGATTTTATCATCTATGGGGACCATTGTGCAACTGTTGCCACAACGTGGAATGATCAAGCATCCTTCTTGCAACATTTCTTTAACACAGACGGGGTTCTTGCATTCAGTGGTCTGTTCCTCACCAATGGAACCCTTCAAACTTCTAAGACGTGAGTTGTATTCTTCTCTTCATATCACTCATACTTTGTGTAAATTGTCATGTAATGAATATCATAACTATGTTATGTTTTCAGGTCACTGTTTACCGAGATCAATGATGAACAACTCTGTGGCATTATCAAGAGCAAGGTCAATAAGGACATCAACCCAACCATGTATGCACTACAAAGGTAATCAAGCTCTGAACAAGTTATATTTCTCTTGTATTGTGTGCATAAATGTTTGTTTTATGGTTTTATGAAAGTGATTTTGTTCCTATGATCCACTCTACATTCTCTGTCTATGGTTTTAGGTTCAAGACAGTCACAGACATCATGAGGAATAGCACCATGATCGCGGTCATTGCTCATGTGGATGCCAAAATCACAGCAATCTTACTGTATCCAGGAGGAACCTGCACAGTCACAGAGAATGGATCAACATGTGGCATGAAACTTATGTACGTCGGCCAAGACGAATGGACATGTGAAGGACATCGACGCACAGAGTCATCTGGGACAACTTTGTTTGTCTCAGTTCAGACCACCGGTAATTATTATGTGAAGAAAACACGTAAACTACACTTTGTTCATGTTACAAAAACTCACACTAAACCTTTCTTGTTTTACTCATTTGGATATCATAAACAGGAAACTCATTCCAGGACATCAAGGTGCAAGGTGCTCAAGCAGAATCATTCATCCTTCAAGGAACAGTGAAGAGCATCCTTGACTCAATGTCAACCGAGCAGAAGGAGGCGACTATTTCAACAGCAAACAGCAGGCAGCGTGGGAGAGACATTGCGTGCAAGGTGAGTAACTGTTGGATCATGTTGAGCACTTCTTTTTAATCCATGAATTCATAGATTCTCATTGATGACATGATGTACAGGTGCTTGTCCGCAAAGTGGGCTCCGACCTATCCTTCACGACAGGAGAGATCACTTTTCGCAAGCCAACTTATCAGAGGGTATGATTAATGTAGTCATATGTATCAGATGTTCATTGTAGAAATACTTGTTATTTTTTATGAGAGAATACTTTCTTCATTGATTTGATGAACACTATCTCTTACATGCCATGTGCAGAACTATCTCAATCGTTCCACACTCAACACATCGCTCTCTCCTTCACAGGTAAAACACTTAGAGTAAAGACTCTACACCAATTTGCTAGGAAACACATGCACGCTAACTTATGTTGTGCACCTTGCAGATGACGCCATCATCAAGCATTGAAGGCGTCCAAGCTTTATCTTCAAGGGTCAGTTTACGCATGGTTTATCAATTTGTCAATTTTATTCATTCCTCTACATTTCCTGTCAACATTTTTCCTGAACATCGTTCCCTTGTTCTGTTTTATTTGCTTGTTTTGCATCAATTTTGAAGTCATCTAAGCTCCTTCTTGTTCTTCTTCTCTCATTCTTCTAGGTCGAAACCCCTGATAGTCATCATTCTTCACCTGTCAAGCGTCAAATCCTACCAGAGTTGGACAACACTACTCAAACAACTTCAAAGAAACTCGCAACAAGTCCAGCAAAGCCCATGAACAACGGGGCAAAAGACGAAGCATGATGCAAACCTACATCGATGTAGGGTACGAAGTGAGTTTCTCTCACTTGTATCTACCTCTAACCTTGTCTGTCCATATCTTTATCTTTGCCTCAACCTTTGTCTCGGTATTTGCTCTGTTTATGTATGTATAATTATCTTTGACTCTGTTTCCCCTTCTGTTTATGTCTCTGCCTTCCGTCTTATATCTGTCTATATCTGTGTCTATTTGTGTGTCGATGTCTACGGTTGTGTCTCTGTTTGTATCACTGTCTCTGTCTCTGTTTTTGTTTTTTCCATGCCTTTCTCTTTGTCTCTGTCCACATCTCTTTCTCTGACTCTATTTTCATCCCAATATGGATCACAATTTCTATCTTTCCTTGTCTCTGATATTTGCCCCGCGTTCCTCATTACTGTCACTGTTATTGTCGATGACATTTATTTCACTCCCTCACTCATTCACTCACTCAACTACTCATTCACTCACTCACACACTCACTCACTCGCTCACCCACTCACTCCTCACTCCCTCACACACTCACTTCGTTTATTTGTACTTGGGCTGGTCCTTCGGTCGGTTGGTCCGCCGGTTCGTCGGTCAGTTGGTCGGTCGGCCGGTCTATCGGCCGGGTGGTCAGTCTCCCGGCCCGCCAGGTTCTCCCGTGCCATGCGTTGCTTGCGTGCCATGCGTTGCTCGCGTGCCTCCAGGAACGCCTCTTCATACAGCTGTAGCTGCTTCATGATGGCCTGCATGACATGCTCAGGGTGGGCGTCGCTGGAGTCGCCGCTATACGTCTCTTAAAGATAAGCCTTGTTGAACCCTGGGTCCAAGAAGGTCCCCAGGTACTGACAATCACCGGACAGAGCGTAGTAAATCCCCACGTGTTCTGCTGCCTTCTCCAGCATGGTCTTAGGGGCTGATTGCACTTCACGCAGCTAGTCATTGATGTCCCCCGCAAGATATGCCTCCATGGCCTGCCGACATGCAGCGCGTTGCTTTGATGACAGTCGAGGAGCTCATTGAAGAAGGGCACCGCGAGTCCAACTGTTGGCGCTGTCTTGACGGATACATCATCCGTGATGTTCCTGAGCGGTTCCAGCACTTGGGCAATGCAGCGGATAGTGATCCACTGCCCGCCGGACTGCCGCATGTCTTCAGCGTTGACCGACGACAGCCACACCTCCAAAGGCTCCGGTTGTTTGTAGGCAACCTGGAGCATCACCACCGTAGAGTTCCAGCGCGTCCTGGAGTCAATATTCCACTTGCAGTACGCCCTGCCGTGATTGGCGAGGAAAAAGGCATGGCAGGAGGCCTCCCCCTGTGGACTGCGGCTGATGAAGTTCGCCAACCGTTGGACCATCTGGACGATGCGATCAACGGCCGGGACTTGCAGGATGTTGCCGACGCCGAGATTGAGGACGTGGTCAAAGCACCGGACGAACCGGTCGTTGATGAAGCTGGGACGGTGCACCTTGAGCCAGTTTTTGGCCATGGCACTATTCACGGACGCGTTGTCCATGGTGATGGCGAAAACATGACCCAAAAGGCCCCATGAAGTGGTGACGCAATGAAAGACGCGGCAGAGCGCAGGAGCATCGTGGGTGCCGGAGAGGGGCTCAAAGCCCACAAGGACATTGACGAGACGAATATGGTGAATACCATGCGCATTTATGGCGATGTAACTTTTGTTGGCCGTGGATGTCTAGCCATCCATCCCAAAGGATAAACGGCCCTCGTAGTCGTGCAGGATGCTGTAAACCAGCTCGCGGCAGCGAGGATAGGCGGATGCCGTGCGGATGTCGTGCGCCAACGTTTGGCGGGAGGTCAGCTACGCGGAACAACTCGTATGCTCAAAAGCCGCTTGCAGATGCTCCGACGAGATTGTGGCAAATGGGATGTCCTTCTCTAGAAAAAAAACTTCCAGATTCAGGATCGAAAGTAAGAGGGGTCCCATGCAAGGTGGACCCATCCGATTGTGGAGCCAGGAATTTGACTAGCAGCAGCGGCGGCAACCGATTGGCGGAGTCCTTGGACGCCCGCACCAGAGTTGATAATGTTACGAGCCATCTTTCTTTGTTGCTGTCTCTTTAAGAGGCCTGTCGCTGTTGCTGTCACCGTCCCTGTCGTTGTCGTTGCTGCTACTACTGTTGCTGTCACTCTTGCTGTCGCTGTCGTTGGTGTTGCTGCCACTGCCGTTGCTGTCGTTGTTGCTGTTGCTGTCATTAATGTGGGGTTGGTAGCACTTTTGGTTGTGTCTGTCCGTCAGTCGGTTAGTCGTTTGATTGGTCATTTATTCAGTCATTCACTCAATCACTCCCTCAATCCCTCACTCACTCACTCACTCACTCACTCACTCACTCACTCACTCACTAACTCACTCGTCCTCACTCACACTCACTGACTCACTCACGCACTCAGTCACACGCTCTCATTCTCTTACGCCCTCTCTCATTCACTTCTCCAGACACTATCTCTTTCTCTGTCTGTGGATCTGTCGTTAACGCTATCGATCTAGCAGTTGATGTGGACGTGGCTCTCTCTGTGTTTCTGGTCTTTGTTCATGTAATCATCGCTGTCGTGGTTGCCATACCTAAAGATTTCTCTTGTGATGTTAGGCTATGCATTTAGAGGGTCTGCCCAAACACTATGAAAAAATGTTCCTTTTCTGCGTTTTCTTTTTCTCTTTCTCACGTAGGTTCACGCTTCATTGTGCATCCAAGATAGTCAAGTTGTATGAAGACCACCTCTTACATCGACAACAACGACAAACCATGCATGATTGTCCTTTGACTTGCAAACTTCGCTTGCATCCTATGACCTAGCTGAACAACTGCGTTTTTTTAGCCACAGGGTGACTCGCAGGGTTGGGATGATGGCATCCTTGCTTTTGCTCGTGTGCCAGGTTGCTAGAATGGTGCATGGGTCCTGCAAGAGAAACATCTGAACACGAACAAAAGTAGCTTGCTCTGACAGTATATCGCATAAAATTGTAAAAAAGTGAAAACACCAGAGATTAGATGACATATTGCAAAATGTAGGGGTAAAATTCGTTGCACAAGCCTATGATTTCGATACGAACCAAATCAGACGGTTGTGTGGCGAAGGGGGATAGGTTCTCTTTTGACACATTCGGTGATCGGAAGACCCCCACCCATCGAAGACGAATGGCTGGTCTGTGGGCCTGTTGAACAGGTCCATGGGCCTCTTAAGTAAACCTATGAGCTTTCGCTCATGGGGGCTACTTGATTGGCTTGTGGGCTTGCCAAACAGGTCCATGGACCTGTCATTTAGGTTTGTGGACCTGTTTTCAAAGAATTTAACTGAATTTAGAATTTTCAACAGGTCCATGCACCTGATTGATTTTTTTTTAAATCAGTTAAATTCTTTAAAAAACAGGTCCACGAACCGAAAACAATAGGTTACTATGTAACCCAAAAATAGGACATCTCTACGTTTCTACCACCACAGTCCCCACCACCCCCACCATCACCACCACCACCACCACCACCACCACCACCACCACCACCACCACCACCACCACCCTCCACATCACCACCTCCACCATCACCAGCGGCACCACCACCAGCACCACCAGCACCACCAGCACCACCAGCACCACCGTGGAGAGAGGTCCGAAAAACAAGTCCACGGCCACACACAATACAGGGTTGCCAGCGATGCTAGTTAGGCACACGGGTGGCAACGACAGATAGGAGTAAACACAGATGGCATGGCACACGCGTCCACCACACTCTTGGGTTGAAACCTGCACCAAGCTAGATTGAGTGCGGCCACGCAATGCAAGCAACCAGCTGCACCTGTTGGTGACTCCACTGTGTTGCAGGCAGTCACCAGGAGCTTTTGTTGCAGTTGTTGATCCACAGGCCCCTGATGTACATCTGGGCGGTGTCCCCAAAGCTGCCAGAGCACATTGCCGGCACATCCCTCTGGCAGTCCCAGATGCTGGAGATAAGGCGCATGGGGTTGACGGGGACATCCAACTTGGACGCGCCTCACCACTATGGCTCGGCGTCAGGGTTCGGCACTGTCCCAGCATGCCACATCTCTCGCAAGGCACTGGTTTGGTGTGATCCCCTTGCCCAAGCTGACGGCAAGCAATGCAAGCCGTCAGCACCAAGCATGACCTTGCCTCAGCAGTGGTACACCATGTACCGCCTGCCCAAAGAGGCGACAACACTCTACAAACCCCTACGTGTTGCAGGAGGCCCACTAGGCGCTGCTGTCCCAGGCCCTTGGATCCGCCATCTGTATTGCTGTGCTCTAGCCACACCATCTTTGCTGTCGGCCAAGGCCGACAGCAAAGATGCCAAAGGCAAGACGCTTCTCAATGACACTCAAAACCACTACCTCAAGAAGGCCAACCAGCGATGCCTTGACTCAGGAGCAGAGGAACACACCCAGGTCAAGAAGGTCGGGTTAATCAACTACACCAAGTCCAGCAAGTCCATGATAGTCACAAACAACGAGGTCAAACCGGCGGCTGGCCAAGGAAACGTGGACATTGAGGTGGTGGTTGGTGGAAAGCGGGTGCAGCGCATCATCAAGGACGTGCACCACGTACCTGGCTTGGCTGACATTTTAAGGGTAAGCCACTTGACAGACAAGGGTTACGAGGTGCTCTTCAGGAGAAAGGGGATAGTCATGCGGAAGGAAGGTGGCGGCAAGCCCGTGCTGGAGGCTAAGAATGAGGGAGGCCTATAAATTGTGGAGGCCAAGGTGATCCCCGCGGTGACAGATTCACCAGGCTTGCAAGAAAGCGCCATCAACCTGGCCAAAGGAGGGGGAGCTGATCTGGAGCTCTGGCACCAACGACTGGGGAATTCATTACCCACAGTCGCTAAGGAGGTGGCGAAGCGCGAGCTGGTGCGCGGCCTCGTCATCAACGGTGCAGAAGAGGCGACGGATGCATCAAAAGAAAAAAAAGTGCGAGCCTTACATTTTGCGCAAGGCGCGGCATAAACGGTTCGACGAGAACGTGCACAGCCTCGGACCTGCTGGAGATCGTGCACAGCAACGTGTGCGAGCCATTCATGTTGGCGTCAAAGAGCGGCACGCGTTACTATGTCGCCTTCACAGATAAAAAAATCAGAAAAGCAAGATACAAAGGAGTATGGCTAGTCCACAGCAATATCCATGGCGGATTCGAAGGGCAGGGACAGCAGAGCCTAGTGGGCCTCCTGCAACACCTAGAGGCCAGTAGAATGGTGTTGCCTCATAGGGAGGGCGGTACATGGTATACCGCTGCTGAGGCAAGGTCATGCTTGGTGCTGACGGTGAGCGTAGCAAGCCGTCAGCTTGTGCAAAAGGATTGCACCATGGAGGTGCCTTCCAAGAGATGTGCCCTGATGCCCAGGCGGTGCAACAGCTCTGAGCCATTGGGGCGAGGCATGATCCTGAGTGGTGGCGCTGGCCGCGGCGTAGGTCACCGTTGTCCCGGAGCGACGACGGAGTGGTGTTGTGTCTTGCAACTTCTGGTTGCCGCTTGTCATGCGGAAAGGCCGTGGGCCCTTGAGATTTGTGGTACCAAGATCTTGGCTGTTGTCCGACGTGCAATGAAGGATAGTTCCACGGAGGTGAGCCGTCTCGCATGCTCAGGCGACTCCAATATCTTGCATAGGGGGTAAGGTAGAAAGTGGGGCACAAGGAATACAGCTGTGTACTTTGGGGTACAAGAAGGCTGGGCCGTGCTCATTTCTAGAAAACCTGTGTGGGATCCGAGCCCTGGAAATGTGCAGCTTGTGCCACTGCGACAATATTCTGACACTTCCCCCCCACATCCATCCACCAACCATGTCGCAAGCCTACCTCACAACCCGCTCCCGTGCAACTCAAGCTGGCAATGGCGATGGCTCTCGCCGCCGTGCCCGCGACTTCTGCTGGCAACACTTCTACTGCATCCCACCTGCTACCCTGGGTGACCTGCCGCATGCCCGTTGTCTACTGTTCAAGAACTCTAACGTGAACTGGATGGTGTCTGTCCATGCCGGCAACACTTCGGCAACACTTCGGCAATGTGGAACCGCATCGCCGCTGTCCATCGTCACACTGGGCAACACATGGTGATGAGAGGCCAGGCATCCCGTTGCATGTATCAATGTGTCAATGATGCCATGGTTGCTGCTGCAATGCATGCTAGCCCTGCGACACCTGCATGGGACCCATGCTTCTTGCGAACGTGTTTGTGGAATTTTATTTTCGAAAACGATACGCCATTCAACACGACAATTTGGAGTGGCTGCAGTTGGTTTTTCAGCACGTTAACCTGTCAGCAATGCTGGTTACTCCACGAACTGTGTCGCGTGACATCACGGAGGTGTTCCCACACTACCGCCATGCTCTATGGAAGCTGCTCAACAATGTGGAAGGCCGCCTGTCCTTCTGCATGGACGGATGGAGATCCGATGCAAACGACAACTATGTCGCCATCACCACCCATGATTTTGTACCCGGAGCGCATCATCTCCGTCCTCTTCGTCCTCACACCCCTGCCAGGCACGCATGATGCTGTCTCGCTCTAAACCCTTCTTCCGCAATAATTGCTTGGAGTGGGCATGTGGGAGCGTTTCTTTTGCATCACGATGGACAACGCCTCCGCGAATTTCGCCATGGTGGACCATCACCTTAAGGACAACTGCCCCGGGTTCAACGCCTCCCAATATATCCG
Source organism: Penium margaritaceum (assembly GCA_023375785.1). NCBI lineage: Eukaryota > Viridiplantae > Streptophyta > Zygnematophyceae > Desmidiales > Peniaceae > Penium > Penium margaritaceum. Next base: position 10,613 of record SZWC01030667.1, on the reverse strand, counting down.
GTACTTTGACCACGTTCTTAACATCTGGATCCGGATCCGGGTTCACGGATATGATCCCCGGATCCTAGGATTTGGTGTGCAATCCTATGCGTGGAACGCATCATCAACTTTGTCCGTGGCATTGCGAACTTCATCGTTCAGAAGTATGTCTGTCTACAAAGGCACTCTTCCTCTCTGGCCCCGCTCTCACTTCATCCTAACTAAATCTCTCTTTGTAAGACTGCAGCCCGCAATGCGAGGCGTCCATTGAGGAGTACTTCCTTTCCATCCACGATGCCGCGTATGTCAAGATGAAGCTGGACAGCCGGACCCGCTGGAACAGCACCGTTGAGATGCTCCTGAAGGCCTACGATCAATGGGAGCCGCTGGAATGATGGCTTGCCCACTCCGGCTCCGCCACTATGCGCCTGTCCGGCGCACAGTGGGTGACCTTGAAGTGCATCACGGAAATCCTCGACCCCTTCAAGAACATGACTGACGACGTCAGCGGGCAAACACGCCCCACGTTTGGTCTCACAGTTCCCTTCTACAACGAACTGCTGAACCCGCTGGAGGCGAATGCGGAGGTGTGTGAAAAGGTCACCAAGGACAGGCACACTATTGCAGATGCTCTCAACCTTGTCAACGACGAGGAGGGAGGAGCTCCTGGCGAGGAGCTCATCAACGACAAGCTCCTCACCATCTAGGAGGCTCTAGCTCCCAAGCTCCACATGTCCGCCGTCACCACCAGCAACTACTTCACCCTAAATGGCGACATGCAATATCTAGCAACCTTCATGGACCAGCGGTTCAGTATCGCCTACTTCCGTGAGGCGTACCACGACAAGACTGGAATTTTCGACCCCTCCTCTGTCCTGTCTGTAGTCACAAGCCTCCTCACCCGCGTTGAGGACGTGTGGAAGCTCAAGCACTAGGACATGGCTGCACGTCGCCGCCAGAATGCCGAGGTTGAGGCTGTCGCGCACCTCTCTGTCGCCGCTGAGTTCCTCAACGAGATGCTTGGGGCGACCTCGGGCACGGGACTATCCACAAGTAGTGGCACCACCTCCATACCGCTGGACGCTGAAGCTTCACCACCACCAACTACCGACAGCGATGAGGACAATGGCATCGCGGCCACAACACCGCCCAGCCGTCGCATGGCCTCCCTCGACGATGTGTATATAGCTGACGCAGCAGCAGCCACAGGCACCCGCGTGAGAAGCCGCATCCGTGCCCATCGTGCAGCAGAAGCAGCAACAGCAGAGGGCATGCAGGGAAGCGCTGGAAGTGCAGCAGACACCAAAGACAGCAATGAGACAAGTGACGATGCGTACAGATGTTTCCCGTCCGCACCCGCTGCCACTGGCGGCACTTCTGCAACCGAGGAGTTGCCACGCAGACAGGCTGTAGTCCATGTGTGGTTAATGAGAACCTAAAAAATACACTCTTTATACCGTGAACATGTCTTACGTATGCCTTTGGAAATTTTTTTGTACCTTTGTGGAAGTTACTTTACAGATAACTTTACGATGCAAATTTTGCAGTTCGCTTACACAGACGTACATTCGTCCTTGGAACTTATGGATGTTACTACTGTAAGAAATAATTCTGCCTATTCCTGGACGTAAAACTAGGCGGATACACAATCAACACGTCATTACGTTCCGGGTTTGAGGGTTTTATCTTTTTGCTTGCCCGGGCTCCTGCAGGGCCCCACTACCGCGGGGGCTAGAAGGTTCCCTTCTGTCACTGGGGGGGGGGGGGGGGGGGGGGGGGGGGGGGGGTTGGACCCCCTCACTCAAAAGACTAGCAAACCTAGAACTCGCAATCAAACCCACACGCGAATCACACCCGGGGTTGAAGGCTTTTTTCTTTCTTGCCCAGGCTCTTTCTGGGCCCCGCGGCAGCGGGGCCCAGCAGGTTCCCTTCTATCGTAAGGGGGAAGTTTGTACCCCCTCCCCCCACTTCAAAATACTTGCAAACCAAAAACGCTGGATCAGACCCTCATGCCAATCACACCCGGGGTTGACGATTTTATATTTTCCCTTGCCAGGGCTCTTGTTGGGCCCCGCGGTAGCAGGGCCCAGCAGGTTCCCTTCTATCGTCCGAGGGGTTCCTCCTACCCCCCACACACAAGAATCGCAGCACCACAATTCGCTTTGTTGATCCTGGATCATTGATTGTTGTCGATCGACGGTTTACGACTGCGTACACAATAGTGTACAATAGAGTGTATTGGGTGAGTGTCTATGGTTCGTGTATCTCACGGAAATCTAAGAAAACACTAGTGTATTAATTACACTAGTGTATTCAATTAGTCACTACGCAGTACACACACCACATACACTCCCCCAATACACTCTACCCTTTGGGGGGGGGGGGGGGGGGGGGGGGGGGGGGGATGAGATCTGGATCCCATGTTGCCTCCCACCCCCTCCCCCAAAATTTGTTCATTGTATTGGATGAGTGTTTATGGTCCGTGTATTTCACAGACATGTAAAAAGCACTAGTGTATTCAATTAGTCGCTAGGCGAAAAATGCACCACATACACTCCCGCAATACACTATGTTATTTTGGGGAGGGGGGGGGGGAGAGGGGTTCCCCGACAATGTGGTGACCACTCCGTCATGGAGCGGTCATCACATTGTTGACGATGCGATGACGATCATCTCGACAAACGATGTCGTCAATTGTTGACCTTCCTCCCATGGAGGAAGGTCCACTCATCTGTGAGGTGAATGATTCCTGGCGCGACTGGTAACGTCGCTCGCGATGGCGTCGTGAAGGACATGTACCATGTCCTCGCATCAAAAGACCTACCGTCTAAGATGAACATTCAGTTTAGAAAGAACTTCGATCGGACGTGTCCAAAGGCGTCGCCAGAAATATTGCTCTTCTACTGGTTCAAGGAAATCGTCGTGAAAAATTGGACGTTTGTCATTGGCCTCATGTAGGAGCCTCACTTTCTGATTCGATAGGGAAAAATCCGTTGCGAGTCAGCTTGCCTCCAGCTATCCGGACTGGGCCACCACAAGAGCGCAACGCTAGGCCTCCGAGACACAACCGTCATGGACCGTTCTAAAGAAGGGTCGAACTCGACCGCCCGTGATGGCTGTGTCTCGGAGGGCTAGTTATGCCCTCCTGTGGTGGCCCCGTCCGGATTGGAAGAGGCAAGGACAATCGCGACTAGCTTCACGTTCACGAATCAGCATGCAAGGTCCGCAAGCATACCCACTAGGAATTTTCATGTACTTCACGACAACTTTAATTAACCAATGAGAAACTGGCTTTACTGCGCGAAGGCATCGGACACGTCCGCTCCAAAATTTTCCCAAAATGCTATCGACCTCAAATAGTACGTCTTCTGATGCGAGGACATGGTACGCGTCCTTCACGACGCCGTTGTGAGCGACGTTACCAGCCGCGACATCCATGTCCAGACCCAGGCTTCCTGAGGACGCCGATTTTTGTGGGAAGATAGGATCGTTGAATGTCACAAAACAAATGCGAGACAGCGCAGAACCAATTTCAGAATCAGTGAAGATCAACACAGGCTCACTCAGCCAGATCTACACACTGCAATGAGAGAGAGGAAGGAAATCTCTTTCATTAACTCCAAGTGCTGGGTACAAAGCTACTACAATCTAGGTACACAAGAATAGTATGAAAGAGGATAATGAGACAGGCTAAAAACCCCGCTCGCCTTTGCTGCTGCTCGTCTCGCTCCGCTGAACAGTAGTGCTGTTCTCAGTTGCCGTCTTCAAACTGCCGGCTTCGCTCAGCTGTGGTTTGGGTGTCATTTGGGTGTCTTTGCTTCTGGTAGATGGTCACCGCTCGAGCGTGGTATTGACTCTCGAATGTTACCCTCGGAACTTCTGTGAGAAATATCCATTAGTCGTCAGCCGTAGGTCGTCCATCGGACAGTTGCCACATCATCAACCGCTCGATAGGTTTCGATCCGTTATGTCCCCCCCTGATGTCCAGACCCTGCCTTAACTCTACTGTATGCAGACGGACAGTCCGGTTACGTTGTGGTTCAACTTCTGCCGAGTGTGCCACGTCGGCCTCCTGCTTGGGTACCACCAAAACGTCTGCAACACCGAACCACTCCATGTAACTATGCAATACTCCACTGATTATATCTCACTCATCACCAGTACACCTATCGAAATACAGGTACATCAGTGGGCAGGGGAGGTACGGCAGAGTCCTCTCTCCTGACTCCGGGCACAGGTAGACGGTAGGGCAGGGTAGGTCACGGAGGGGCAGGGGTGAGGTGTCGGTACCTCTCCCCTGCCTCCCTGTGGTTTTGCCCATTTTGTGAAACTCATTTCCAACAATCCCCCCTGTGAGTTTCATGCCGTAGAAAAGAATACTGCTCCCCCCTTCTTGTGTGGTTTTTTCGTTCCACGCTCCCTTATCCATCAGCCTCTCATCCACGGTCTCATCTTTTTAGTTGAGTGAGCCGGGTTACAGAAAAATATTCGCTCACACTCCCTCACATTTTTATGTATGTTTTTGGAGACCAAAAAAGAGAATCCCCCTGCAAAGATCAATCATCCTCCCTGGTCCAATCCTTGCATTGGGTGGCCAGGGTTACATGGTCCATACGCATTCTCAGTCCATGATCAGTCCGATGGTGCTGCATAGTGTTTCATGCTGTCGACCATCCAGTGCTTTTGTGAACATATCGGCAGCCTGTTGCTTTGTGCCGACATACTCAAGGTGCACATCTCCCTCTGCCACAGCATCATGCACATAATGATATTGTCTTTTGACATGCTTTGTGCGATCATGGAGTACGGGATCCTCGCTGAGCGCGATCGTTCCCTCATTGTCCCAGAAGATCACGGTTGGTTCCATCTGGCTGAATCCCAATACTTCCAGCAACATGCGCAACCAGACAGCTTCCCTGGTTGCCTCACTTGCAGCAATGTATTCCGCCTCGGTGGACGACAAGGCAACCACAGATTGTTTTTTTGAACGCCAGCTCACGGGTTCACCGCTGAGCACAAAGACATATCCAGAAGTGGATTTTCTCTTGCTCTTGTCACCCGATAAATCTGCATCAAAGAATCCAACCAAGCGAACGGCACCCTGTGGAGTGTATCGAATTTTTTGCTCTGCGTTGCATTTCAGGTATTTGATGCACCTCTTGGCAGCAGTCACGTGATTGACTGTGGGGTTTTTGCATCCCTGACTCAGCAGCCCGACTGCATAGGAAAGATCTGGCCTTGTCCCAACGCTGGCATACATCAGGGAACCGACCAGGCTGGGAAACAGCTTAGTGTCCTTGGGATCAGCGAGGAGGTCAGCTGTCACAGGCTTGGTCAAGCCATGATCCACGGGAAGTGGAGTGCCTGTAGGGTGAGGCTGACTCAGGCCAAAATTGTCAGCCATATGGGAGATGTAGGTACTCTGCGACAGTGTGACCTCCGACGGATCGCGACAGTGGTGAATCTGGATCCCAAGGTAGAAACGGTGAGGGCCCATGTCGCTCATTTCAAAGGTTGCTGACAGGGCCTGCTTGAATGAAGCGATGATAACCAGGGAACGCCCAAACAGGATGAGGTCGTCAACGTATACGATGACACCAAGGTTGTCGATGCCTTCCTTGTAGTAAACGGAGTGGTCACTGTGGAGACGTTTGAGACCTTGACTCAGAAAGAAGTCATGAATGCGCTTGTTCCATTGGCGAGGGGCCTGTTTGAGGCC
>SZWC01030663.1:10014-20087 GCA_023375785.1 Penium margaritaceum | reverse complement strand
TAAGTGTGTGTAAGTGCGTGTAAGTGCATGTAAGTGCGTGTAAGTGCTTGTAAGTGTGTCTAAGTGCATGTAAGTATGTGTAAGTGCGTGTAAGTGCGTGTACATAGGTGTGAGTGCATGTACGTGCATGTAAGTACGTGTAAGTGTGTGTAAGTGCATGTAAGTGCGTGTAGGTACATGTAAGTCCGTGTAAGTACGCATAAGTGTGTGTAAGTGCGTGTAAGTGTGTGTAAGTATATGTAAGTGTGTGTAAGTGCATGTAAGTGAGTGTAAGTACGTGTAAGTGCGTGTAAGTGTCTGTAAGTGTATGTAAGTGCATGTAAATGCGTGTAAGTGCATGTAAGTGCGTGTAAGCACGTGTAGGTGCGTTTAACTGTGTGTAAGTATGTGTAAGCACGTGCAAGTGTGTGTAAGTGCGTGTAAGTCCGTGTAAGTACATGTAAGTGTATGTAAGTACGTGTAAGTACGTGTAAGTGCGTGTAAGTTCGTGTAAGTGCGTGTAAGTCCATGTAAGTGTATGTAAGTACGTGTAAGTGCGTGTAAGTTCGTGTAAGTGCGTGTAAGTCCATGTAAGTGTATGTACGTGCGTAAACGTGTGTGTAGGTGCGTGTAAGTGCGTGTAAGTGGGTGTAAGTGCATGTAAGTGCGTGACGTGCGTCTAAGTGTGTGTAAGTGTGTGTAAGTGCGTGTACGTGCGTGAAAGTGCATGTAAGTGCATGTAAGTATGTGTAAGTATTTTTAAGTGCATGTAAGTGTGTGTAAGTACGTGTAAGTGTGTGATAGTGCGTGTAAGTGACATAAGTGCGTATAAGTGCGTGTAAGTACGTGTAAATTTTTGTAAGTACGTGTAAGTGCGTATAAGTACGTGTAAGTTTGGGTAAGTGCGTGTAAGTACGTGTAAGTGTGTGCAAGTGTGTGTAAGTACATGTAAGTGCGTGTAACTGCGTGTAAGTGAGTGTAAGTATGTGTTAGTCCGTGTAAGTGCATGTAAGTGCATGTAAGTGCTTGTAAGTGCGTGAAAGTGCGTGTAAGTGTGTGTAACTGCATGTCAGTGCGTATAGCTACGTGTACGTGTCTGTAAGTGCGTGTAGTTGCGTATAAATATGTGTAAGTGTGTGGAAGTTTGTGTAAGTGTGTGTAAGTACGTATAAGTGTGTATAAGTGCATTTAAGTACGTGTAAGTGTTTGTTAGTGCGTATATGTAAGTGTAAGTGCCTGTAAATGTGTATAAGTTTGTGTAAGTCCGTGTAAGTGCGTGTAAGTGTGTGTAATTGCGTGTAAGTGCGTGTAGGTACATGTAAGTCCGTGTACGTACGCATAAGTGTGTGTAAGTGCATGTAAGTGCGTGTAAGTATATGTAAGTGTGTGTAAGTGCATGTAAGTGCGTGTAAGTACGTATAAGTGCGTGTAAGTGTGTGTAAGTGTGTATAAGTGCATGTAAATGCGTGTAAGTGCATGTAAGTGCATGTAAGCACGTGTAAGTGCGTGTAACTGTGTGTAAGTGTGTGTAAGTACGTGCAAGTGTGTGTAAGAGCGTGTAAGTCCGTGTAAGTACATGTAAGTGTATGTAAGTACGTGTAAGTACGTGTAAGTGCGTGTAAGTTTGTATAAGTGTGTGTAAGTGCATGTAAGTGCGTGTAAGTGCATGTAAGTGCATGTAAGTGCATGTAAGTGCATGTAAGTGCGTGTAAGTACGTGTAAGTGCGTGTAAATGTGTGTAAGTGTGTATAAGTGCATGTAAATGCATGTAAGTGCATGTAAGTGCGTGTAAGTACGTGTAAGTGCGTGTAAATGTGTGTAAGTGTGTATAAGTGCATGTAAATGCATGTAAGTGCATGTAAGTGCGTGTAAGTACGTGTAAGTGCGTGTAAATGTGTGTAAGTGTGTATAAGTGCATGTAAATGCATGTAAGTGCATGTAAGTGCGTGTAAGTACGTGTAAGTGCGTGTAAATGTGTGTAAGTGTGTATAAGTGCATGTAAATGCATGTAAGTGCATGTAAGTGCGTGTAAGTGCGTGTAAGTGTGTGTAAGTTCTTGTAAGTCACATAAGTGCGTGTAAGTGCGTGTAAGTACGTGTAAGTGTTTGTAAGTACGTGTAAGTGCGTATAAGTGCGTGTAAGTGTGCGTAAGTGTGTGTAAGTGCTTGTAAGTGTGTGCAAGTGCGTGTAAGCATGTGTAAGTGCGTGTAACTGCGTGTAAATGAGTCTAAGTATGTGTTAGTCCGTGTAAGTGCATGTAAGTGCATGTAAGTGCTTGTAAGTGCGTGTAAGTGCGTGTAAGTGTATGTAAGTGCGTATAAGTGCATGTAAGTGTATGTAAGTGCGTATAAGTGCATGTAAGTGTATGTAAGTGCGTATAAGTGCATGTAAGTGTATGTAAGTGCGTATAAGTGCATGTAAGTGTATGTAAGTGCGTATAAGTGCATGTAAGTGTATGTAAGTGCGTATAAGTGCATGTAAGTGTATGTAAGTGCGTATAAGTGCATGTAAGTGTATGTAAGTGCGTATAAGTGCATGTAAGTGTATGTAAGTGCGTATAAGTGCATGTAAGTGTATGTAAGTGCGTATAAGTGCATGTAAGTGTATGTAAGTGCGTATAAGTGCATGTAAGTGTATGTAAGTGCGTATAAGTGCATGTAAGTGTATGTAAGTGCGTATAAGTGCATGTAAGTGTATGTAAGTGCGTATAAGTGCATGTAAGTGTATGTAAGTGCGTATAAGTGCATGTAAGTGTATGTAAGTGCGTATAAGTGCATGTAAGTGTATGTAAGTGCGTATAAGTGCATGTAAGTGTATGTAAGTGCGTATAAGTGCATGTAAGTGTATGTAAGTGCGTATAAGTGCATGTAAGTGTATGTAAGTGCGTATAAGTGCATGTAAGTGTATGTAAGTGCGTATAAGTGCATGTAAGTGTATGTAAGTGCGTATAAGTGCATGTAAGTGTATGTAAGTGCGTATAAGTGCATGTAAGTGTATGTAAGTGCGTATAAGTGCATGTAAGTGTATGTAAGTGCGTATAAGTGCATGTAAGTGTATGTAAGTGCGTATAAGTGCATGTAAGTGTATGTAAGTGCGTATAAGTGCATGTAAGTGTATGTAAGTGCGTATAAGTGCATGTAAGTGTATGTAAGTGCGTATAAGTGCATGTAAGTGTATGTAAGTGCGTATAAGTGCATGTAAGTGTATGTAAGTGCGTATAAGTGCATGTAAGTGTATGTAAGTGCGTATAAGTGCATGTAAGTGTATGTAAGTGCGTATAAGTGCATGTAAGTGTATGTAAGTGCGTATAAGTGCATGTAAGTGTATGTAAGTGCGTATAAGTGCATGTAAGTGTATGTAAGTGCGTATAAGTGCATGTAAGTGTATGTAAGTGCGTATAAGTGCATGTAAGTGTATGTAAGTGCGTATAAGTGCATGTAAGTGTATGTAAGTGCGTATAAGTGCATGTAAGTGTATGTAAGTGCGTATAAGTGCATGTAAGTGTATGTAAGTGCGTATAAGTGCATGTAAGTGTATGTAAGTGCGTATAAGTGCATGTAAGTGTATGTAAGTGCGTATAAGTGCATGTAAGTGTATGTAAGTGCGTATAAGTGCATGTAAGTGTATGTAAGTGCGTATAAGTGCATGTAAGTGTATGTAAGTGCGTATAAGTGCATGTAAGTGTATGTAAGTGCGTATAAGTGCATGTAAGTGTATGTAAGTGCGTATAAGTGCATGTAAGTGTATGTAAGTGCGTATAAGTGCATGTAAGTGTATGTAAGTGCGTATAAGTGCATGTAAGTGTATGTAAGTGCGTATAAGTGCATGTAAGTGTATGTAAGTGCGTATAAGTGCATGTAAGTGTATGTAAGTGCGTATAAGTGCATGTAAGTGTATGTAAGTGCGTATAAGTGCATGTAAGTGTATGTAAGTGCGTATAAGTGCATGTAAGTGTATGTAAGTGCGTATAAGTGCATGTAAGTGTATGTAAGTGCGTATAAGTGCATGTAAGTGTATGTAAGTGCGTATAAGTGCATGTAAGTGTATGTAAGTGCGTATAAGTGCATGTAAGTGTATGTAAGTGCGTATAAGTGCATGTAAGTGTATGTAAGTGCGTATAAGTGCATGTAAGTGTATGTAAGTGCGTATAAGTGCATGTAAGTGTATGTAAGTGCGTATAAGTGCATGTAAGTGTATGTAAGTGCGTATAAGTGCATGTAAGTGTATGTAAGTGCGTATAAGTGCATGTAAGTGTATGTAAGTGCGTATAAGTGCATGTAAGTGTATGTAAGTGCGTATAAGTGCATGTAAGTGTATGTAAGTGCGTATAAGTGCATGTAAGTGTATGTAAGTGCGTATAAGTGCATGTAAGTGTATGTAAGTGCGTATAAGTGCATGTAAGTGTATGTAAGTGCGTATAAGTGCATGTAAGTGTATGTAAGTGCGTATAAGTGCATGTAAGTGTATGTAAGTGCGTATAAGTGCATGTAAGTGTATGTAAGTGCGTATAAGTGCATGTAAGTGTATGTAAGTGCGTATAAGTGCATGTAAGTGTATGTAAGTGCGTATAAGTGCATGTAAGTGTATGTAAGTGCGTATAAGTGCATGTAAGTGTATGTAAGTGCGTATAAGTGCATGTAAGTGTATGTAAGTGCGTATAAGTGCATGTAAGTGTATGTAAGTGCGTATAAGTGCATGTAAGTGTATGTAAGTGCGTATAAGTGCATGTAAGTGTATGTAAGTGCGTATAAGTGCATGTAAGTGTATGTAAGTGCGTATAAGTGCATGTAAGTGTATGTAAGTGCGTATAAGTGCATGTAAGTGTATGTAAGTGCGTATAAGTGCATGTAAGTGTATGTAAGTGCGTATAAGTGCATGTAAGTGTATGTAAGTGCGTATAAGTGCATGTAAGTGTATGTAAGTGCGTATAAGTGCATGTAAGTGTATGTAAGTGCGTATAAGTGCATGTAAGTGTATGTAAGTGCGTATAAGTGCATGTAAGTGTATGTAAGTGCGTATAAGTGCATGTAAGTGTATGTAAGTGCGTATAAGTGCATGTAAGTGTATGTAAGTGCGTATAAGTGCATGTAAGTGTATGTAAGTGCGTATAAGTGCATGTAAGTGTATGTAAGTGCGTATAAGTGCATGTAAGTGTATGTAAGTGCGTATAAGTGCATGTAAGTGTATGTAAGTGCGTATAAGTGCATGTAAGTGTATGTAAGTGCGTATAAGTGCATGTAAGTGTATGTAAGTGCGTATAAGTGCATGTAAGTGTATGTAAGTGCGTATAAGTGCATGTAAGTGTATGTAAGTGCGTATAAGTGCATGTAAGTGTATGTAAGTGCGTATAAGTGCATGTAAGTGTATGTAAGTGCGTATAAGTGCATGTAAGTGTATGTAAGTGCGTATAAGTGCATGTAAGTGTATGTAAGTGCGTATAAGTGCATGTAAGTGTATGTAAGTGCGTATAAGTGCATGTAAGTGTATGTAAGTGCGTATAAGTGCATGTAAGTGTATGTAAGTGCGTATAAGTGCATGTAAGTGTATGTAAGTGCGTATAAGTGCATGTAAGTGTATGTAAGTGCGTATAAGTGCATGTAAGTGTATGTAAGTGCGTATAAGTGCATGTAAGTGTATGTAAGTGCGTATAAGTGCATGTAAGTGTATGTAAGTGCGTATAAGTGCATGTAAGTGTATGTAAGTGCGTATAAGTGCATGTAAGTGTATGTAAGTGCGTATAAGTGCATGTAAGTGTATGTAAGTGCGTATAAGTGCATGTAAGTGTATGTAAGTGCGTATAAGTGCATGTAAGTGTATGTAAGTGCGTATAAGTGCATGTAAGTGTATGTAAGTGCGTATAAGTGCATGTAAGTGTATGTAAGTGCGTATAAGTGCATGTAAGTGTATGTAAGTGCGTATAAGTGCATGTAAGTGTATGTAAGTGCGTATAAGTGCATGTAAGTGTATGTAAGTGCGTATAAGTGCATGTAAGTGTATGTAAGTGCGTATAAGTGCATGTAAGTGTATGTAAGTGCGTATAAGTGCATGTAAGTGTATGTAAGTGCGTATAAGTGCATGTAAGTGTATGTAAGTGCGTATAAGTGCATGTAAGTGTATGTAAGTGCGTATAAGTGCATGTAAGTGTATGTAAGTGCGTATAAGTGCATGTAAGTGTATGTAAGTGCGTATAAGTGCATGTAAGTGTATGTAAGTGCGTATAAGTGCATGTAAGTGTATGTAAGTGCGTATAAGTGCATGTAAGTGTATGTAAGTGCGTATAAGTGCATGTAAGTGTATGTAAGTGCGTATAAGTGCATGTAAGTGTATGTAAGTGCGTATAAGTGCATGTAAGTGTATGTAAGTGCGTATAAGTGCATGTAAGTGTATGTAAGTGCGTATAAGTGCATGTAAGTGTATGTAAGTGCGTATAAGTGCATGTAAGTGTATGTAAGTGCGTATAAGTGCATGTAAGTGTATGTAAGTGCGTATAAGTGCATGTAAGTGTATGTAAGTGCGTATAAGTGCATGTAAGTGTATGTAAGTGCGTATAAGTGCATGTAAGTGTATGTAAGTGCGTATAAGTGCATGTAAGTGTATGTAAGTGCGTATAAGTGCATGTAAGTGTATGTAAGTGCGTATAAGTGCATGTAAGTGTATGTAAGTGCGTATAAGTGCATGTAAGTGTATGTAAGTGCGTATAAGTGCATGTAAGTGTATGTAAGTGCGTATAAGTGCATGTAAGTGTATGTAAGTGCGTATAAGTGCATGTAAGTGTATGTAAGTGCGTATAAGTGCATGTAAGTGTATGTAAGTGCGTATAAGTGCATGTAAGTGTATGTAAGTGCGTATAAGTGCAAGTAAGTACATGTAAGTGCATATAAGTGCGTATACGTGTGTGTAAGTACATATAAGTGCGTGTAAGTGTGCGTAAGTGTGTGTATGTGCTTATAAGTACATGTAACTGCATGTAAGTGCATGTAAATGCATGTAAGTACGTGTAAGTGCGTATATGTGCGTGTAAGTATGTGTAATTGCGTGTACGTGCATGTAAGTGCATGTAAGTATGTGTAAGTATGTGTACCTACGTGTAACTGCCTGTAACTGCGTGTAAGTGCATGTAAGTGTGAGTAAGTTTTTGTAAGTGCTTGTAAGTATGTGTTATTACGTGTAAGTGTGTGTACGTGCGTGTAAGTGTGTGTAAGTACGTGCATGTGTGTGTATGTGCGTATAAGTACGTGTACATTCGTGTAAGTACGTATAAGTGTGTGTAACTCCGTGTAACTGCGTATAAGTGCGTATAAGTGTGTGTAAGGACATGCACGTGTGTGTAAGTGTGTGTAAGTGCTTGTAAGTGTGTGTAAGTACTTGTAAGTACGTGTAAGTACGTTTAGGTGCATGTAAATACGTATAAGTGCGTATACGTGCGTGTAAGTGCGTGTAAGTCCAAGTACGTACGAGTAAGTGTGTGTAAGTTCGTGTAAGTGCACATTCGTGCGTATACGTGCATGTAAGTGCGTGTAAGCATGTGTAAGTACGTGTAAGTACGTGTAAGTGTGTGTAACTGCGTGTAAGTGCATGTAAGTATGTGTAAGTCTGTGTATGTGTGTGTAAGTTCGTGTAAGTGCGTGTAAGTACGTGTAAGTGCGTGTATGTACGTATAAGTATGTGTAAGTGTCTGTAAGTGCGTTTAAATGCGTATAACTGTATGTAACTGCATCTAAGTGCGTATAAGTGCATATAAGTGTGTGTAAGTGCGTGTAAGTGCGTGCAATTGCGTGTAAGTATATGTAACCGGGTGTAAGTGCGTGTAAGTATATGTAAGTACGTATAAGCGCGTGTAAGTGCGTATAAGTGCGTGCAAGTGTGTGTAAGTGCATGTAAGTACGTGTAAGTGCATGTAAGTACGTGTAAGTGAGTGTAATTGCATGTAAGTGCGTGTAAGTGCGTGTAAGTATGTATAAGTGCGTGTAAGTGCATGTAAGTGCATGTACTTGTGTGTAAGTGCGTGTAAGTACGTGTAAGTACATGTGAGTGCATAAAAGTACGTCTAAGTGGGTATAAGTGCGTGTAAGTACGTGTAAGTGCGTGTAAGTGCGTGTAAGTACGTGTAAGTACGTGTAAGTGCATGTAAGTGCGTGTAAGTGCGTATAAGTGCGTGTAAGTGCGTGTAAGTACGTGTAAGTACGTGTAAGTGCATGTAAGTGCGTGTAAGTGCGTGTAAGTATGTATAAGTGCGTGTAAGTGCATGTAAGTGCATGTACTTGTGTGTAACTGCGTGTAAGTACGTGTAAGTACATGTGAGTGCATATAAGTACGTCTAAGTGGGTATAAGTGCGTGTAAGTACGTGTAAGTGCGTGGAAGTGCGTGTAAGTACTTGTAAGTACCTATAAGTGTGTGTAAGTACATGTAAGTGTGTGTAAGTGCGTGTAAATGCGTGGAAGTGCATATGAGTATGTGTAAGTGTATGTAAGTGTGTGTAAATGTATGTAAGTACGTGTAAGTGTGTGTAAGCACAAGTAAGTGCGTGTAACTGCATGTAAGTGCGTGTAAGTGCGTGTAAGTATGTATAAGTGCGTGTAAGTGCATGTAAGTGCATGTACTTGTGTGTAACTGCGTGTAAGTACGTGTAAGTACATGTGAGTGCATATAAGTACGTCTAAGTGGGTATAAGTGCGTGTAAGTACGTGTAAGTGCGTGGAAGTGCGTGTAAGTACTTGTAAGTACCTATAAGTGTGTGTAAGTACATGTAAGTGTGTGTAAGTGCGTGTAAATGCGTGGAAGTGCATATGAGTATGTGTAAGTGTATGTAAGTGTGTGTAAATGTATGTAAGTACGTGTAAGTGTGTGTAAGCACAAGTAAGTGCGTGTAACTGCATGTAAGTGCGTGTAAGTGCGTGTAAGTATGTATAAGTGCGTGTAAGTGCATGTAAGTGCATGTACTTGTGTGTAACTGCGTGTAAGTACGTGTAAGTACATGTGAGTGCATATAAGTACGTCTAAGTGGGTATAAGTGCGTGTAAGTACGTGTAAGTGCGTGGAAGTGCGTGTAAGTACTTGTAAGTACCTATAAGTGTGTGTAAGTACATGTAAGTGTGTGTAAGTGCGTGTAAATGCGTGGAAGTGCATATGAGTATGTGTAAGTGTATGTAAGTGTGTGTAAATGTATGTAAGTACGTGTAAGTGTGTGTAAGCACAAGTAAGTGCGTGTAACTGCATGTAAGTGCGTGTAAGTGCGTGTAAGTATGTATAAGTGCGTGTAAGTGCATGTAAGTGCATGTACTTGTGTGTAACTGCGTGTAAGTACGTGTAAGTACATGTGAGTGCATATAAGTACGTCTAAGTGGGTATAAGTGCGTGTAAGTACGTGTAAGTGCGTGGAAGTGCGTGTAAGTACTTGTAAGTACCTATAAGTGTGTGTAAGTACATGTAAGTGTGTGTAAGTGCGTGTAAATGCGTGGAAGTGCATATGAGTATGTGTAAGTGTATGTAAGTGTGTGTAAATGTATGTAAGTACGTGTAAGTGTGTGTAAGCACAAGTAAGTGCGTGTAACTGCATGTAAGTGCGTGTAAGTGCGTGTAAGTATGTATAAGTGCGTGTAAGTGCATGTAAGTGCATGTACTTGTGTGTAACTGCGTGTAAGTACGTGTAAGTACATGTGAGTGCATATAAGTACGTCTAAGTGGGTATAAGTGCGTGTAAGTACGTGTAAGTGCGTGTAAGTGCGTGTAAGTACATGTAAGTGCGTGTAAGTGTACGTAAGTGCATGTAAGTACCTGTTAGTGCGTGTAAGTGCATATAAGTGCATGTAAGTCCATGTAAGTGCGTGTAAGTACGTGTAAGTGCATGTAAGTGTGTGTGAGTACATGCAAGAACATGTAAGTGCGTGTAAATGCATGTAAGTGTATGAAAGTACGTGTAAGTACGTGTAAGTGCATCAAAGTGTGTGTAACTATGTGCAAGTACGTGTAAGTGCGGGTAAATGTGTGTAAGTGTATGTAAGTACGTGTAAGTGCGTGCAAGTGAGTGTAAGGACATGTAAGTGAGTTTAAGTGCGTGGAAGTGCGTGTAAGTGCGTGTAAGTGCGTGTAAGTG
>SZWC01030661.1:10300-23933 GCA_023375785.1 Penium margaritaceum | reverse complement strand
CTCTCTCTCTCTCTCTCTCTCTCTCTCTCTCTCTCTCTCTCTCTCTCTCTCTCTCTCTCTCTCTCTCTCCCTTGATATCTCTCCTTGTTGCTATCCACTGTATTCTAAATTATACTCTTCATTTGTGTACTTTATCTTTTGTTTATTTTCAAAACATAAACGTTTTCCATATTTCTTCTAGTTTTTTCTTTGTTTCTTTGTTCCATTAATCACTGACCTATACTAGTCCTTAGATTTTACTGTTCATATAAAGTTGTATAAAAAATCTCAAGTTACTGAACCTAGAAGTGGTGTTTTTTTTCATAGACATAGGCCGCGCGAGTCTAGGTCAATCTCGCCACCGAGAGCCCATTGTCTCTGTTTGTAGAGGAAAGACGGTCATTATCTGCCAGCAGAAAGCGTAATAAGCTGTCGTCTCACTAATCGGTTTGCTGTCAGATGTTCCAAGAGAGACTCATCCCGTTACTAGGACCCCTTAGTGCGAGGCAGAGTGTGTATGGGACAGTGCAAACAATTTGTATGACAGAGTGTACATATCACACAATGAGTGTACGAGCATTAACATTTTCTAACCGCATTAGGCTGCAATGTTAGTTATCAAGATTTTTGATCGGTTTGCGAATGTTAGCACCTTGCAAATCATCCAAAACGATTCACCATGAGAACAGCTCTTGTCCTTTTGGGCAAGCATCGGACATTTCAAGCGGGACAGAAAACGAGGAAACGTTCGTTCACGTACACGTAATCTTTCAACACCGGTTGACAATATCAATGACGACAAGTGAAGATAGACCATCTGAGATGGTGAACCTGTCAAAAACATGTAGAATTTCTCTTCATACCGTCAAACACTCTAAGTTGAAAGAGTTTGACATGTTTTAAACTATCTCCTGAGAATAGACATAACCTTCTTATGTATTCATGTTGCTGTAAAATTGAATCGTCACTCTCCAAAATCATATATTTCCATCAAAAGAGAATTCATTGAAGAGATAATAGTTCAAGCAATTCATTGTTCGCAAAAGTTTATGACGGATCCGTAAGGAATCTGTGATTCTATAGCTCACAGGACTAGACCCGTAATATCCTTTCATGAGTCAGATCTCAAAACTCACAGCCAGTAGGTTTGTGGTTTCTTTACGTTTATCTTGGATTGGAAATACTGTTGGTTTGCTCTTCTAGATGAAAGATTCTTACACGCGATCCAGCAATTTTGTAATGTGGCTGCCGCACACCAAGTGCGTGATAAGTGCACTTTCGCACATTTTTTTAGCACACTCGCCACATACACTAGCCTCGTACACTGGACCCATCTTTCGACAACCTTGCTAGGACTGACGCAAATGATAAGTTGTGTTGCAGTAGGCAATGAAAAACATATCACTGAAAATTACAGTGCACAATCATCGGAACTTAGGCGGCTGTCACGAAAACATGAGAAGGTGCTCGGAGGGATCGATTGGCCTGTTCACACGGACGATCCAGATAGCAGTAGAAAGAACGACTTTTGCAACTTCCTTTAGACATTCACTACAGCGATAACACTTAATCAAGTGGTCAGAAATATCTATGTCGTAGGGTTCAATAGAGCTTTCAGAGGCTACAAAAACCAGATGAAGCACACTTCATGCTGCTTGACGTTATCCCAATAGGTCTTCTGATATCATTTAGTTTTTGTATGACTTAAGGGTTTTTTCCACACAATGATTGGCCCAAAACACAAAACATACACACACATGTATTCATAAAAAACAAAGAGATGTAATTTAAACTCGTTAAGTTCATTTCTAAGAGAGTTATTCATCAGCCATACAAGAAAAAATTAAAGCATGATTAGACACATGAGACAAATTCGTACACTGAATGCGCTCTTAGTGTAATTTTGTACACTTGACATATACACTAGCCCCACGCACTCGGATCCCTTCTAAGAAGAGAGTTGTTCTGCCACCTAAGACAAAGAAAAAGGTGATCTTAAACACATGAGACAAATAAGCACACTGAGTGCGCTCTTATTCTGCTTTTTCATGGTGAATGAGCGCACTAGCCACATACACTAGCCCCAAGCACTGGGGTCCTTCCTAAGAAGTGCATCATTTCACCATGTGGGACAGAACACAAGGTGCGCTTGGACACATGAGACATATGAGCAAATTGAGTGCGCTCTTAGTGTAGTTTTACATGGCGAGTGAGCACACTTGCCTCATACACTAACCCCACGCATTGAGGTCCTTCCTAAGAAGAGACTCTTTAGTCCAAAAAAGATAAAATTAAACTCTTCTCATACACTATGGAAAGAGTGTCAGGATTAGTGTAAGCCGCTCCCTTGTAATAGAACACACTCAAGGTACACACTAAAAAACCGGTGTGTGAAATGGCCCCAATTAATCATACCCCGTGGCTTGTACATTTCAAGCCAATGGAGGAAGCAGAAAAGACAGCACTTGACACATCAGAATCATCAGCTTCATCGAAATCAACAAAGTTCACGATGATTCTCGGGGATTTTGCACATCTCATTCCAAAGTTTGCGTGTGTCTTCCCCGACAGTCTCCCAAAAATCTTACCACCTCAACACAACATCGACCATCGCATCAAACTCAAGCCAGGCAGCCGACCAAAAGCTTGAGATGCCTATAAGGTGAGCGACCATGAGCTCACCAAGTTGGAAAAGCAACTCGACGAGATGCTCGGTTAAAGATCCATTCGCCCTTCCACATCACCATACGTCGTACAAACATTGTTTTTGAAAAAGAAAACTACCAAAAAATGGATGTGCGTGGACTACCGGGCATTGAACGACGCTACTATCAAGAACCACTACCCCCTCCACCGAGCCGACGAACTTTTCAACCAAGTCCGAGGAGCTCAAATTCTCACCAAAATCGACCTACGTAGCGGTTATCACTAGATCTGTGTGGCAGACACTAACATTGAAAAGACGGCGTTCTGGACACACTACGAGCATTTCGAGATCACGGTCATGCCTTTTGGACTCACAAATGCCCCAGCAACGTTCATGGTGGCTATGAACAACATTTTCCGTCCATATCTCTACGACTTTGTCGTGGTGTATCTCGACAATATTCTGGTGTATAGCCGCACCCCGGAGGAGCACAATGGACAATTCCAAAAAGTGCTCCAATTTTTCCAAAGAGAGAAATCTTTCAGAAAAATCCCAAAGTGCGACTTCATTCGCTGTCTGATCGAGTTTTTGAGTCACTTCATCAATTGCGGACGGATCACCATGGATCCTAAAAAAGTGGCAGCAATCACTAATCGGCCGACATCTATCAATGTCTCAGACGTCCAAATTTTCCTCAGTTTATGAAACAACTAGCTGCGTTTTGTTTGGGATTATGCCGGAGTGTCAGCGCCTCTTTTGGACCTCACTCGAAAAGAGAACAAGTTGCGGTGAAGAGACAGCGAATAAGAAGCCTTCACCGCTTTGAGCGACGCTCGAACCTTGGTACAAGCCCTATGATTGGCCGATCAAACAATCGACTATGTCATGGCTATGGACGCCTCTGATCAAGCTATCGGTGCGGTTCTCCTACCGGATCATGGCAGCGGAGAACAACCGGTTGCGTATATGTCGCGAAAGGTGCGTGGACCGGAACTCAAGTACGCCATACACTTGAAGGAGATGCTGTCGGTCGTACACGCATTTAAGACATGACGGTACTATCTTAAATGCCGCTGATGCATCGTGCGTACCAACCATCACAGACTAAAATATTTGAAGACGCAGCCGAACCTCAGTCTTCGTCAAACCCGATGGATGGTGTTCCTCAAATCCGGGTTCGAGTACGACATTGAGTGTTGGCCGGGTAAAACCAATCCTGCAAATGGGCTCAGTCGTCGTCCAGACTTTATGGCTGAGGTAGCAAATCTTCAAATGCAGTAAAATCCATATCTTGAGAACTTATTCACACATGGCTATGACCGGCATGGTGTATACATCAAGTTCAAGTTCTCGCAAGACGCATGCTATTGGTGACAACAATTCACTTGCCAGGTGGTCGTACCTATGAACGACAAACTCCGCCACATGCTACTCGAGGAGTCACATGACACCGGCCCAGGAAGACATTTCGGAAAGGAAAAGACATTGAAGAAGCTGGTGAAGCACTACTGGTAGGACAAGATGCAAGCCGACGTGGCCAACTTATGCAAATCCTGCGACACTTGTCAACGACATAATTCCCTTCGCATACGGCCACCCGGAATTCTGCAGCCACTCTCCATTCCGACGAAATGGTGGACCCACGTCTCCGTGGACTTTGTCATTGGATTACCTGTCACACCCGACGGACAACAAGTCTTCCAAAATGCTGCACTTTAACCCGACAACGACCACCGCCACCACCAAAGGAATAACACAACTGTTTCTAAACAACATCGTACAGCTACATGGCGTGCAGAGAACCATCACAAACGATAGAGACGGTCGATTTACCAGCCATTTTTGGCGTGAACTGATGACTTGTTACAGCAGTCGGGTCCAACTTTCCACGGCGTTCCACCCTCAAACCGATGGCCAAACCAAGCGGACCAATCAGATGCTCGAACAACTTCTCAGAACATTATGAGAGCCACACATGACGGATTGGGAAGTCAAACTTCCTACCACCAGACTCAAATACAACTCGGCAACTTCCACCGCAACAGGTCAAATTTCGTTTGAAGTGGTATATGGCAAACTTCCCGCGACATCAACCGGAATTCACAGCCAAAGCAGCATTCCCGCGGTCAACATCGGATGTCGCAAAACACGGCAGATGCTTGCAAAGACACAAGCGATGATGAAGCGAGTAGCTGACCGACAGCACAGTGATGCCATGTTTGACGCTTGCGACACAGTTCTCCTCGGTTGGTCAAACACCAAATTCCGCAGAGCCGACTTTTCAAAGCTCAAATCCTGGTGGTTGGGAATGTTTGAGATCGAGCGCATGCAAACCCATGTGGTTACACGACTCAAACTCCTCGACTTTATGCAAGTTCACCTGGTGTTCCATATCAGTAGACTTAAGAACTATCGGGACCCTAGCAACTATCACGGCAGGGATGTGCCTCTCCCTCATCTCATACAAGTAGACAAGGACACGAAGTACGTCATTGAGGACATCCTAGGCCATGGACGATGTGGGTCTTTTTAAGTGGCACAGCTACAACGCCGCACACAATATTTGGGAAACCTACGACAACCTCCGTGATATCGATCATCTGATTGACGGGTATCACCACCATCACCGGGCCACATCTGCATGCACGTTGGGAAGTCGCCAGCAAAAGGGGGAGAAGTGTTGCATACCAGACGTACACAAGTCCCTAATCTTTTTGAGTGGGCATTTTTGTAGTTGTTCAAATAGCCCACCACGCGTCAAAACCTCGACTTTCACTCCGAATGTCGAGGACAATTCGGCCAACTACCCTCGCCCTCTGGTGATCCTTCTCACACCTTTTGACAACTTCGACCACTTTCGAAATCATCGACAGAAGTGTCACGACCTTTTGGTCCACTTCTTGACGCATTGAGAAACATCAAGATTTATAGAGATGCATCTTGCATCTTCATCATCAATCTTTGAAGCCCCTCGATTCCCCGGCGGAGCTTCTCCATCCGACCACTCACGACGTGACTCCACACACGTCGCTCGATGATTGACCCAACGACCGGGACTACGTCTCATTTGTCACGCGGTGAATGTACATATGTATGCACTCATTTCGACACTTGTCATTGAAGTACACTTATCACAAATCATGAATTGCTCAAGTGTCCCAAACTATCAAACTGTGTTCTGCCTCGCGAATCATTGTTGTTCACCATCTTCGCTCTGATCGGCATAACGAGGGTGGTTTGCAGAAAATGAATTTATGTGATGTTTCGAGTATGCACAGAAAAGAACGTGAGTCAATGCCCAAGATGTGAAATAAAAAATTTTAGGTAGTAGATGGAGTAGCGCCTCGAGCCAGGTATGAGAGTGCCATTTCTCTGTTGCCCATACTGAAAAGGCCAACAAGTTATCTCAACAAGATAAACTTGCAAGAGCTGTCTAGTTCTGTTTGTTTGTGTGGCTTCCACCCATCACAAACGACTTCGACGGATTACCCATATACCCCAGGTTGGTGGTATAGGGTAGAGGAGAGTGGGATGACATGAAGGGCCTCCACAGTGTCCCGAGACTCCTCGAGCATCTACGACAGCACCGGCGAGAAGCGATCGATATGTTCCGGCAGCCATCTTGGCTTGTCGGGAGCTAAGAGAGTTTTCTCAGTGGGTTGAGGCTCGCGCACTTGGTGGACTGTACCGGTGTGACGAGGAGAATCGATAACTATGGTAGAGCTTCCGATGTTCAAAAATCCATTTGCGATGTTTGGACTCTGATTCCGAGTGTTTCTAACACAAGTGGTATTTTCTCGGTGGTCGAGAACCCGGCACTCCGAGAGCTATTCTGGTGTCTCCAAGAGACCACCTTTATTGATCACGTGCTCTCTACAGTGTGCTCTCCACGGTGACTTGTTTGGGCTCAGCGCAGATGACGGGGCCCGGTACGGCTAGCTACTGGCGCCCCTACATAAGCCCGTTAGGGGCTTATTTGAAATCTCTCCTTGTTCTTTCAGATTATGCGTTCCAGACTTTGCCAAATTCTTGTTGTTTTGCAATGCACTCACACACAGAGCTCAAGTTCGTGTTTTCATGGGCCTGCATGCGCTAATTCAATTCTAACCCAGTATCACAGCACAGGGAGGCGTGTCAGCAAGAGAAGTACCGAAAGTAGCAGAAGTAGGCGGAACGTAGAGAGAACGCACCACATGGCACTATGCTGGTAGCAGCGTGAGGGAGCGCAAAGTGACTGTACGTGAATGCCACAAGGGCAGTGAGCACCACACAGTAGAAGTTGCGGCTGCGGCAATAGTAGAAGTAGTAGTAGTAGTAGTAGTAGAAGTTGTAGCAACAGCAGCTACTGCTATGCCACGTAGCAAGAGTAGTGGCGGTAGAGTAGCTGCTCATAGCAAGAACAGTAGTGGTGGCAGTAGCAACAAAAGCGGCAGCAACATGAGCAGTAGCGACAGGTGGCAACATTCCCAACAGCTGCGCCTGCGGTTACAACAAAACCAGTCGTAGCTCTTGTGTTGTACGGAAGTAGTGGCAGCGGCGACGCCACCAGTAGCGGTGCACAGCAGCAAGAATAACGACGGTAGCAGCAAGCAGCAGCACTTATGCTAGCTGTTGTTCTATGTAGCAGCAACAGATGTGGTGACAGCAAGAGCGGTGGTAGCAGCAAGCAGCAATAGTGGCAACCGCACACAGCAGACAGTAGCAGTAATAGGGACGGCACACAATACCAAGCAGTAGCAGTAGCGATGATGCAGAGCAGAAGCGGTGGTAGTAGCTAGCAATAGTAGTAGCAGCTACGCAGAGTGGCACCAACAGTTGCAGAAGCAACACTAGCAGAAAAAACCGCAGTAGCTTTCGTCGCCGCAGGTGTTGCTACCAAAGCAAGGAGGGCCTCACAACCCTCATATGAGGACCCCCCCTTCAGAGGGGCCTCCTCGAGCCCCCATGGAGGGGCCCCTCAGCACAGCCCGTCAGCCCCCTCGGACCCTTCAGCCTCGTCGACCCTGTCGGCCGATCGACGGAGGGGCCGACGGCGAGAGAGGTGCGGACCCCCCCCTCCCCTCCGTTGGTGTCCCCGCGGCCACCCGCTCGCTTGCACATCGTGCGAACGAGCGAGTGATCTAGACCGGCCAGACAAGCCGGAAACCCCCCCTCCCTTTTACTTTTCCTTTCTTACCTCCCCCATTTCCAAGGGGCAATCGAGAAAAGGGGGAGGCAAGAAAAGAAACGTTGAGGGGAAAAAACTCGAAGAAGAAAATGGAAATAGAAAGAAAGGGGGTGAGGGCAAGACGAGAAAAGGGGGGGGGGGTTGAGGGTGAGAAGAGAAGTAAAAAGGGAAAACAAAATTCTTCAACTACTATCATCGTAGTAGAAATAGCTTTCCTAGTAGCCATAGTAGCGGTAGGTAGGATTTACCACAACTACATCGCAAGGAGCAATTGTAACAGCTTCTGCAGTATTGCCTTCCCAGCCGGCAACGGACTGTCATCGACGACGAATTTTGTTTCGAGAGATGTCATGCATCGGCGTCTCGCCACGGCCTGTGGACTAGACCCTTCACTTCACTCCGTCAGGTTGACGATGTATTCGAGTGAGACCATGCCCAAGGGTTGGGTTGTCTACCACTTGGAGCAGCAGTCGGACGTGCAACAACCACACCTTATGTTCTTGGAGCAGTTTTCGCTCCATTCGTAGTAGCAGCACCAGTAGCCGTAGCTGGTCAGACTCCCTTCTCAGGGTGTGATGGTGAAGTGCCGCTTGCCGCGTCTGCTCACCCTTGCTGACCCTGCCACCGTGACCTATAGGAGTGCCAGTGTCTACTAGTGTCCTCCTCTCCCGCGGCTTGGTATTCACCACCGGGAGTAGGTGCCCTCAGCACCTATCAGATGTCAGGTGCGCGAGATGAGTGTGTAGTCATGGAAGCAAGTGCACTACACGTTCGCCTGCTACTACTACGGTGATGGACGTCATGGTTGGCATTGATACTGGACACACCCTCGCGGATGGCATCCACCTTGGCTTCGGCCTCGTCCGACCATGCGCCCTCCAGAGCATGCGGATCTGCCAGCGTTGGTCGATCCCTTAGGTGGACCTCTGCCGACCATGTTTACTAAGATCCATGGCCTGAGGCGGATGGTGTAGCAGCTTTGTGACATCGTCGTTACTGAGCGTGCTTCTGTTACAAGCACGTCGACGACCTCCTTGATCTCATCCACTTCATCTTCTCCTCCTTTCTCATCCGATGGTCACCCTCCAACTCCACCTATCATTGTTTTCCCTGGTTGCCACCATCCTTTCTATCCTCCACTCTTCTTCTATTAGGACACCTCCTCGAGATGACACGTCTTCCATTAGTCACTCCAGGCGTGTGCACATGCAGCATTGGTGTCAATGCTCTACACGTCGTGCTCGTGCCAATCTTGTCACGTCTTCATCCTTCTCGGCTTCCGTTGTCGTATCTGTCGAGGGGGAGTGTGGTCATCGGGAATTGCCTATGACCGTACCAACATGATTCTTACCTCCACCATACCTTTGTGCCCCAGCGTCAGCTCAAGCAGATGAAGATGATAGGGTGGCAGTACATGACGTGGAGTCTGATCCCGACATGGTGTTCATGGTGGCGACTTGTGCTTCATCGAGCTTGACTTCCATGTACGGGCTGGATCTAGATCTTTCGCAGCAGCAGGTTGCGTCAGGAGGAGTGCGACCTCGGAATCCCTGGACGGTGCCACTCGCGGCTCCGACCGGTGGCAGCCCGGCAGTGACACATTGGACTCGTACGGATCGAGATGCCTCTTGCGGAATTTTGGGGGAGCTTGTGCAACAGGCCCGCACCAGCCCCGCGGAGGTTGGAAGGTAGGATATATGCATGTCATCAAGGTCAACATCCACATTGCGACAGGAGCTAGATGTTCTACACAGCAGGTTGCATCAAGAGGAGTACAGACCCCGCGTCCCTGGACGGTGCCACTTGTGACTCCAACCGCTGGTGGCCTGGCGGTGGCACAGGAGTTTTGTACGGATCAGGATGCCCCTTACGGACTTGTGAGGGCGTTGGTGCACGAGGCTCACACCAGCCCGGCAGCGGTCGTTGTGCATGAGCAGAGTGGACCGGCTGGTCCTTTAGAGGTTGAAGCATTTTTTAGAGCAGCATTATTGAGAGATGTCACCGGGATATGTGCCATAGCAAACACAACAGGCTCAAACTTGTTATCGGCGCTACCTAAGGATCAGCTTTAGCGTCAAGAATCATCCATGTTTCCAGAGTTTGCGTTCTTCAGTACACATGACGGAGCAGCGTCACACATGATGCATTCACATGATGATCCTTACTCCATCATCAAGCAAGTGAAAGCAACGAGTCTTCCCAGTGAAACAATGTGTGAGCACAAGCTACGCTTGCTCGTTGCCTGGACTTGCATTGGATCAGTTGTCGAGCCAGATTCCTACACACTCGTGTCCACTACGCCAGTTACTGAGGATAGTGTAGCAGATCCGAAAAGATACGGATGGAGATAGCAGATACGGATGGATTTACCTCCTCAGCAGGAGCTGAGTTCTACCCTCGCGGATTCATCTATTGGTGACCCTGCTGATCGCATCGAAGGTGATAGCGGCAGTACTTGCACGGATGACATTTCCACATGCTCCACAGGCTGTGATGACTCCTCCTTCTCTCTTGGCAAGCAACCGCTTATCACCCGTTGTCTTGCCGTGGTCGGGATGCCACACCTTCAGTTGCGTTCGATTATCCAGCATCTCAACATATTGCGAGTTTGGTTGACCCCCTGGAGGATGCAACAGAGTCAGTTCCATCATCTTCAGTAGCCGAGACGCAGATGTACTGGTGTTTATGAGTTCTACAATTTGCGTGTGCAACATCCAATGAGAAAGAGTTCATCTTGCGCGAAACAGACATGGGCCACCTCAACATGTCTGAGGCAAATTACGTTGACTTACAAGAGTGTGTAGAGATGCTGCAGCAGGAGGTGATGGTAGCATGAGAGTGACTGTCTGAGCATGGGAGCACCACTATTGTCGATACACGATTTCCACTATCAGGATGTCGCACACCCATTCTCGGGGAGGATCCTGTACCAGCTTTGAGTATGACGTCCGATGGAGACACCACCACAGGAGAGGTAAGCATGCCTTTAGTTTCCGCCATGTTCGTTTCTTTCGAATCCATCATCTCTCCTCTTTCTACTCCTGCTCCCATCACGTACCTTCATCCACCTACTTCAACCTCTCCATCGTCATATTTGTCCATGTGTGGTGTTCAGGTTCGTCGTTCCAGCCCTCCTCCTCTTTTGGCGGTACCACCCTGTGCTTTGGGGTGCTCTATCCCGCCTCGGAGGCCAACTCCGCCACTGCATCCACGCGTGCGTGCTGCTCGCACATTCCCTTTCCTATGGCGTACACAGATGCATTGCGGCAGAGCGGAGAGAGGAGAGACTGTGAGTTGGGATCCTTAGCAGTCATACGAGGATTGGTACACTCCAAGTGATACATGGGCGATGTGAGGAGCCGTTGCCGGAGACACCACTTCGTCTTTGAGGGTGGGAGCAAACTCCACGTGACAGGGGGAGCTATATCTGCGTGTTCGAGAGACCACATGCTTTATCGCCCAAGATCTGTTCAGCTATGGTGTCAGCATCTCCATCGAGCACATCGACACCATGTTCATCTGCCTAGGGGGAGTTTTATGTGGACCTTGACCTGACGAGGCGTCATTGGAGATGCATAGCGAGGGGTCCATGCTCTGTTATGAGCTTACTACAGCAGTCAACGTGTGGCTCATGCTACGTGCCTGCACAACAGAATGTGGATGGTAGCACTCTGTTGGTTGAGATCCGGAAATTCGGTGGATTCTACCAGTGTCACAAGACCATGTGATCGTGTGTCGTGGTGTGTGGCCATACTGCATGTGTCGTGTGCATGCAAGCTAGATTGCTTATAGTGGTCGAGACCTCGTCACGTGGTGAGTTGCACCCGTGTTATGAGGAGATCCCTATGTTATCTTGTGTTTTGGTTCATGATGCTATTGTGGCCCGCATACGTACACCTGTTGCATTGCTCCTAGCGGTCGAGACTCGGGCGGTGGTACCGCCAGCGTCATGAGGAGACCCTCTAGTTGTCCGAATTGTATATGATGTGCATGACTCCTCGGATGGTCGAGACCTGGACACTTGGTAGGATGTTCCACTCTCATGAGGAGACCTTCTTACCTTCATTCTACTCTAGAGGGACATCGGGCCTAGCCTTTGTACTGGGCAGCAGATGTGTGTGTGTGTGTGTGTGTGTGTGTGTGTGTGGGTGTGTGTGTGTGTGTGTGTGTGTGTGTGTATGTGTGTGTGTGTGTGTGTGTGTGTGTGTGTATGTGTGTGTGTGTATGTGTGTGTGTGTGTATATGTGTGTGTGTGTGTGTGTGTGTGTGTGTGTGTATGTGTGTGTGTCTGTGTGTGTGTGTGTGTGTAACTGACTTATGTAGACCGTTGTTTTTCATTCGCTGTTGTTCCGTGCGTTGACGGCTATGTCAGCCAGGGAGAGTGTTGGTTTGTGTAGCTTCCATCCGTCTCGACCGACTTCGATGGATTACCCATGTACCCCACGTTGTTGGTATAGGGTAAAGGAGAGCATGACGACACGACGGGCCTACGGAGTGTCCTAAGACTTTTGCAGCATATATGGTAGTGCTGGTGAGATGCGGTTCATGAACATCGGTAGCCCTATTGGCTTGTCAGGAGCTAGGAGAGTTTTCTCGTTGGGTTGAGACCGGCGCACCCGGTGGACTGTACCGGTGCGACGAGGAGACTCGGTGATTGCAATAGTGCTTTCAATATTCGGATAGCCATTTGTGATGTCAGGACGCTAATTTTGAGTGTTTATTGCAAGGTGGTGTTTTCTCCACTAGTCAAGACCCGGGCTCTCGGAGGGCTTTGCCGGTGCCTCGAGGAGAGCACCTTTGTCGTTCACATGGTGTCCATAATTTGCTGTCCTCGCTGACTTCTTTGGACTTAGCGGAGGTGACTAGACGTAGTGCGGTTAGCTGCCGGCACCTCAACATAAGCCCGCTAGGGGTTCATTTGTAATCTCTCCTTGTTCGTTCATATCATGCGTTTCAGATTTGACCATTTTTAATTGGGCCAAATAGCTCAGATACCCATAAAACGCAAAGTGTGACTCTGATCCGCCCGGTAGCGGCAGAAAAAAAACTCAAAAGCCCATTCGAAAATCATGCTCGTTCACAGCATGCGTCGACGAGCGAGCATGAAAAAATCCTGCATGCGGAGATCACTCCCATGCGAGAATCGTGAGGGAGCGGTGACCGCTTTTTTTTTCACGCAAACCCACCAGTTCGATTTAGGGTTTTGTATGTTTGGCGCGGGTGGAGCCCGCGCCAAACATAAAACCCTACATCGAACTGGGGGGTTTGCGTGACAAAAAAAACAAGGGTTTGGTCACGAGATACCCGAATAGTAGAAACATAAAACTGATTTGCCCGTCGTCGAGCAAGAAATGACCTAACTACCCATCAGCCACCGCTACCGCCATGCCAGTAACAAAGAAAACAGACAAAAATGCATGGCGAGACCACATGCCATGCACTAACGACGCATGGAATGCGGCGCCCTTAGCTAGTAACACAAACCCTTTCGTTGAAGGGTTTGTGATGCTAGCGGGGGGAAGTTTGTTTAGAGTTCGAGGGGAGTTCGAGACTCCCCATGAGTTGAAAGGGAACCTGCTCGCGGGGCCCAGCAGGATCCCGCTCAAAAATAAAATCCTAAAACCTCGAATGTAATTCGGGATATGGTTTGAATGCGGTTTGTGTGTTGAAATGATAGGTTTGCGTTAACAAATAAAATCCAAAACCAAAGACGGGCGTTTTCGCTCGATCGCGAGGGAGCGAAAACACCCTTCTTTGGTTTTGGATTTTATTTGTAATCCCAAACCTATCATTTCAACACAAACCGCATTCAAACCATACCTCGAATTACATTCGAGGTT
>SZWC01030656.1:0-10472 GCA_023375785.1 Penium margaritaceum | reverse complement strand
TTTGTAAATGTACATGTGGAAGAGGTGTGACTTATCTAAACTATTAAGGTTTGTCACCAGAGGGAAGGACTAGCACATTTCCTTTGACATAACAAAAGGTTCATAAGGGAAACCTTGATTATCATTGAAAATGGTAATGCCATTAAGGAGGTTATTTGAGAGAAGTTGAGGAAGATGGTGATATTTAATGTGGCCAAGGCAAGATATAAGCATTTTCGTGTTGCTCATTTAATTGGTGAGAGGCTGACAATAGTTGTGATTTACTATTACACACAACAAGGGGGAATCTTTAGCCTGATATTGCCATTGCTTTGTAGTTCCCGTTTTTCAATGAGCTTTTTTGTGATTGTGCTCAAATAGGATTCCATGTCCTTTGTGGTGAAACATTTCATCATAATGATGCCCATGAGGATGAGGTTTGCCAAGATTCTATGTAGAATGAAGCACATCGCTCAAGGTGATTTTGATGTTTTTGTGAGCATGAGGTTTGAGATGTCGCATAATGTTGATAGGTTTTTACACCATGTTCCACACCATAAGAGTGGAGATTGATGGGTTTTGCTTCAAGTTGTGAAAGTTGTTGACGTCGTGGCTGATGTGTTTGTTGCTTTTATAATAAAGTAAAAGATATTTGGGTGACAATTAAGTTACTTTTTTCTGTTGTCAAAATGTTGGTGTCAAAAGTAGGAGAAGTTATACATGTCTTTAAATTCACCTAAATTTTCCTCGGTGTTGGAGGGATTCATCATCCTTATGATTTTATGCTTACAGTTTGTTCTTGCTTGTGACTTGGAGAGCTTATACCTGTTTGGTTGGTGCTTCTTGCTACAGTTTCACATGCCTTAATGGTTTGATGTATTTCTTTCTTTGCAAATGATGTCGTATCTAGCAATGTTTCTCAATGTGGTCATTTGTGGTGCAACATCTACAAGTGAATACAAGATGTTGCTTAAATGTTTAGGGGCCACAGATAAGGGTTGTGGTGTTTTTTAACATTCAATAAGGGATCAACGGTTACATTCTTATCTAGATCAATGTGGATGTTGTAGAGATTTTGGCATAGAGCTATTGTCTGAGTAAAAATGTTCCCTGTTTGTGAGGACATATTGAAGCCATGGTAAGGTTAACGAGTGCTAGCTCGTGGTGTTTTTCTCATTATTTGTCATGTTGTTTTGTATTTGCATTGTGTAGACAAGGTCTTCATTAAGGAGGTGTGGCTGAGCTTAGCGTAGAATGGGCTTCACATTTCTTTTTTGGTCTCCAAGGCCACTCATATTGTTGGTCACGAAGAAAAATTTTAGAAGAGGTGAGTCTGTGATTGGGAGCTGATCATGATTGTCCTGTACTTCATTGATATATAGTTGGATATTACCATTCAACTGGCTTGTGTGGATGTGGGAGAGTTCTTTTAGGAGATTTGATTCCTAGGATGAGTCCATGGCTTAATTCGAATGGTTGAGCTACTATCATGTAGGATACATTGTTTTGGTTGTGTCTTTGTATACGTATGATTGTTCAAGGTACTTGATACCACACTCTTGAGGAAGAGAGAGTATGCCATAAATTAGTACTAGCTAAATTGCTGAAAAATAAAGTGGTGTTATCCTAAGGGGTTAGGGCTGTGCACTTGCCATTGGAAAACGGCTATAGCTTATGTGAACGGGTTACTTCCATGAAGTTAAATGCCCAAGGTGAGAAGTGTTCTCCGTTGAACGTTCCCGTGCCTATCTTGTCTTCTGTTAGGGTGTTGGAGATGTCTTGTATGTTGTCCGGTTTGGGAGAATAGGGGATTGATGGGAAGGGATGTACTTCTTCAACAAATAAAAAAGGGTTGAATGCTACAATCTATGTTCCTACAAAATGGACTACTATTAGATGGGCTGCTAGAAGATGAACCACTAAAAATTGATTGATTTTTTCTAGAGATGCTCCTTGTGCGTATTGTTGCATCAGATAAATAATGCAGGTATGAGCCTTTTAGTCGAAATTTAAAATAATTTGATATTATTATTGTTTTTTACAGCCATATTCTTTACGAATTATTGATGTTTTAGACTCTCATGTTACCTGTGCACTTTTTCTTCCTCTATCTGCGATTGAAGTGGTTATGAAGTTCGGCAAAGTGAGCCTCGAAACCGAGGTGGAGTAATTATATATCCTTTACACACTATGGGATAAGTTTAGAGATTTTTGTCTGCTATTTTTCTTGAGAATGATGCACTCCTTGTGCAGATGCGTGCCATTATAGGTGGCGGAACTCTTCCACTTCATCCATGGTGCTTGCAACCTTCGTTTGTTTTGTTGTTGATCATTGGCCATCACCCTGGTCTCATTCCTTGTGAAAAAAATGTGTACATTCGTAGAGAAAAAAACCTAAATACATGTTTTAGTATATACAGCTAGTTAATATTTAAACATATGAAGGATACACACAACAAACATGGAGAAGTATGTATTAGGATCTCAATGCACTTAGTAGACCCTCACACCAAGTCTGGAAACTTGACGCTCTGTAGTTGTACATGTTGTAGCTTTATAAGTTAAGGCGTGCACCAAGTGTTCGAGTTAGGACTTGGATGTAACTGAATCATAAGGGGACCATAGTGGATGCCTTATCAATAAGTAATTTGCACACTGTGAAAAGTGAAAGTGTTAGAGGCAACACTTGGAGAGCTTCGATGGATGGAGTAGGAATGAAAGATTGAATGCTTGATGGTCTGCTACTTGTGTTAAGGACGGAAGGCATAGTGCATTACGTGACTTGATGGCATTCGATTAGTTGTGAGGGATGTCTCTTTGGATGCTTCTGGTTGTGAGGTGATTGGGTATTGCCAAACCACTACGATGGCTATATAACCTCCCATGTTTTTTGCATAACCACCAAGGTGGTTGCATGTCCAACTTGGTGGTTGTATATCACCATAAGTTAGCTTATGGGTTGCTAAAAATATGAAGGTTTTTGAGGGAGATAAAGGGGTATTGGCCGCTAAAGGGTCACAAACTACAAGTGCATCAAATTTGTCTATTTTGAGGACATGAAATGTATACCTAAAAAAATCTTGGTAAGAAGTTTTCAGGCTAGTGTATAAAATTTTGAGGAGATCTTGACTATTAANATAACCACCAAGGTGGTTGCATGTCCAACTTGGTGGTTGTATATCACCATAAGTTAGCTTATGGGTTGCTAAAAATATGAAGGTTTTTGAGGGAGATAAAGGGGTATTGGCCGCTAAAGGGTCACAAACTACAAGTGCATCAAATTTGTCTATTTTGAGGACATGAAATGTATACCTAAAAAAATCTTGGTAAGAAGTTTTCAGGCTAGTGTATAAAATTTTGAGGAGATCTTGACTATTAAGACTCGTTAATCTCAGCACAAATTTTATGAAAAATGTTCTCACTTGCAGAGTTGAGGGTCTTGTGTATGTTAGGCAATTTCAAATATGGCACGTAGTCTTTCCTCCTTTATGTTTTTGAACCTAATGTGTGTGGACAATAACTTAGTCATGCTTTGTGGTTCCATCTATCTCATTTTGCTTAATGAATCACTCAATACTTCGATCGTATGCATGTTGAGCACATGTAACTTAATCTAATGTCTATCTTGAAATGATAATTCTTATGTTACTAAAACTACTACATACTCATGCGGAAAGTGTGATGGGGTTCTTCCTACCCCAAATTTTTTCTGATGTGGCTAGAACTGTAAGAAAAATACAAGAAATATATTTCTATTAAGGTTATGAAATTTGATGATAGAAGTTTAACATGGCCATGCAAGTAACACAATTTTTCGTTATGAGAGAAAGGTCAAAAGGAAGAATTTCGGTATTTCTCATGGATGCTCAAAAGTAAGATTAATTTGTATGATAAGAGACAAGTTTGATGGATACTTTAAATTATTCAAAGCACAGGTATAAGTGTAAATGAATTAAAACAGGGCTCCTCACGCAAATTTCCTTCCCTCATGTAGTAAGCAATTCTTACCCCATTTGGGCTTTGTGCGATAACCCATATTGTGTGAAAATCAGAGTGTAAGAAAGAGTAATTAGAAAAATAGACAGTGTAAATAAGTTTTACATTTTCATTTGAACCACTTTTGTAACGGAACAGACGGAATCCTTGGCCGACTAGGCCAAAACCACGGTGTTTGAGGGTCTTCGACCCTCAAGCCATCCCATTCGCCCGCCCACAGGCCAAGGACCCCGTGCAAGCCACGTCGGACCCGGCCGCACGCTACACTCCCCCTCGATAGGAGTGAGCCGCCCTCGGCGTCCGCACGTCGGACTCGAACCGCGACGCTCTGATACCAATGTAACGGAACGGACGGAATCCTTGGCCGACTAGGCCAAAACCGCAGTGTTTGAGGGTCTCCGACCCTCAAGCCATCTCATCCGCCGGCCCACAGGCCAGGGACCACGTGCAAGCCACGTCGGACCTGGTCGCGCTACAACTTTGTTTTTTCTTCGCCGAGGTATAGATGAATGTTGCAGAAGTTGGTGGTGGAGTCGCCATTTCGTACTTAAAAACTACGTTGCCTACCTTTTGCATCGGCCACTTGCGAGTTACTATGTGCCAGCCAAATTGCTGGATGGAGTTGATTGCTAGGATTTTAGCCTCATATCCGGATTTTTCTTTAGAAATGTTCACAAAAATCGTTTCTGACAGCAACTGCCTCATTTTGAGGGGTTGTGGGTTTTTTTTTTAAGATTCAGGAATCTCCCTGTGCCTTCGGTTGCGAGGCCTAGGATTTTCCCTTTCAAGCCGGAGTTTCAGCTCACAAAACATTTCGCACTACAAACATTTGTCGTTCCGATGTCAAAACCGACCGTGTATTGGGTGAAAATTTGGCCAGTCAATCGCAGGTGGTCGATTTTCCCAATCCTGCCATGACGTTGGGCACAATGGCCCTTTCTTTCGTACGGAGGTCGGGTCCCATAGTCTCAGCAGGTGCCCGCTGCGGACGTTAGAACTGTCCAGACTGATGTCCCACGCGGGTGGTTTTTGCGCCGAAGTGCTCTACTGCGGACCGGATGCAGTCGTGTTGCGCCGAAGTGTGTGAACAACCCATGGATTTTTCGCTTTGTGTTGTCCCTGGTGGTCGTTGGAATATTTTGGATGCTAACCAGACACGACATTGCACACTTTTTCGTAACACAAACGAACTTTCCGCTGCTCATCGCTCGTGACAACCTCCGTTCAAAAATCTTGTGAATTTGGTCAGCTTAGGGGCGATTTCGCTCGATCTCGGAAATTAACTAACTCCTAGCGATTGAAATCTGCGCTTCGATAGGTGCAAGGTCGATCGCTTTACCGTCGTCGTTCATTCAGGGTGAGGATGGGTATCGTTGGGAGGTCATTTTTTTCGTTTGGCCATCTTTTTGAGAATCCCTCGACAACTAGCCGCGGCTCGGAGTCGTCATGCATATTGGCCATAAAGTGCCACTCGCTATCAGATTTGGCTATAACTGACTGCGCTCCGAAGCCTTCCTTACTGATTTAGCCATATTCAAGCGCGCGCCGGCTCCTCCTTTCAAATGTGGACATAAAGACGGCCGACGGAAAAACAATCGCGCGATCGAACGATATTGGCAAAGGAAGCCACGTAACCACTCGGAGAGCTCCTAAAGCCATTCTTAATATTGTTAGGTACAAATAAGGACATGAAAGGAGAAATATGAACCTTCTAGCACGCTCAAAGAACTAAATAAGTAGAACCACAATGATAGAAAAAATGAAACTATAGTGAGAATTTTAAGGAAATCAAAAGCATCTTAATTACTAGGATAGGTGATTGAAATTGAAATATAATTACTCATCCTTCATCACGTTAGAAAATTTGGTAAACTCATATTATTCATAAAAATCCGCAAATGTTTTAAATAAACAAGAAAAGTTTGCTTCTATATCATTTCATACATTTCCCTGAGTCTAATGTATCTCTTTCATGCCTGTTTGGCTTTCATCTAATAAAATATAAATACATACCTTTTAAAGCACATAATCTTGCATTATAAATGCAAGTTCATTCTGATCTCTTAATTCAAAATAAAACCAAATCAATCTGTTATGCATCATAATTTGCGTGATAATTCAAACTATAAGCACATGAAGAAGCATAAGTAATGCTTAAAATTATGATCATGTAACATTCTCCATACATAAATAAGAATTGTATAAATTATATTTCACATATTATGTGGCAATTATTATAAATTGAACGCAATGATCTCAATTCACCATTAAATCAAATTATTATATAATATTATTAAATATTATATTCCTTTCATTAATAAAACATGATCATAAGTTGAAAAAATTTAGTTAGACTCGGAAAATTTATGAATTATACTGAAATTTCAAAGTAAAATTAACTTTAATTAGGAATAAATTTTTAAAAAATTTTACATTTCATTGATTCTTTGCAATTTCAAGCCCTCGTTTAGCGATAATATTGAATCATAAAAAAATTGTTTAAATTTGAACAATAAGTCATATTTAACGCTTTAAATATGAATAAATTATTGCTTTTATGAATTCATGACGATTTTTTATATATTCAAATATTTGTTTTTTCAAGTACATAAAAATCTGTATATTGGTTCCTAAATCTCACTTAAATTCCGTTGGTTAGATGTCAAAGTGTATCTTATTTTGATGTGATACGTAAGTATTTTTTATAAAATTGCTTAAATTATTATTGTATCAAACCAAATTTTATATTAAATCTAGAATCGTCATGAATTTGTTCGTTTTAGACATTATGTTTCTTCATTTCATAACTGATTTAAGGGCAAGTAATTATATTTCGATTTCAATCACCTATCCTAGTAATTAAGATGCTTTTGATTCCCTTAAAATTCTCACTATAGTTTCATTTTCCCTATCATTGTGGTTATACTTCTTTAATTCTTGGAGCGTGCTAGAAGGTTAATATTTCTCCTTTCATGTCCTTATTTGTACGTAACAATATTAAGAATGGCTTTAGGAGCAATCCAAGTGGTTACGAGGCTTCCTTTGCCAATCGCTCGCTCGCGCGATCCATTTTCTGTCGGCCGTCTTTATGGCCACATTTGAAAGGAGGAGCCGACGCGCTTTTAAATATGGCTAAATGAGTAAGGGAGGCTTCGGAGCGGAGTCAATTATGGCCAAATCTGATAGCGAGCGACACTTTATGGCCAATACGGATGACAACTCCGAGCCGCGACTAGTTTTCGAAGGATACCAAAAAACATGGCCAAACGAAAAAATGACCTCGTTGGAATGCGTCTTCAAAGACGGATTCCAACGAAATAGGAAGGTACTACTCACTTTCCTCCGTGATATCGTTGAGTTCTGTCATTGAGTCTCCCATTGTGCGAAAAGTTTATCTCGTTTTCGTGAAAGCGCGCTAGTATGCGCGGTTGGAATAAAATAAAAGATGCTAAAAATCGAGGTCACTGGGTTCGACGGCCTCAGTTCTCCATGTTGTGATTTACCCAGTTTCGATGGCCGGGTTTGGCTAAAATGCATCTCGTGGTGCATTTTATCTACTTTCGAGGGCCAAAAAATTCACCTCCTTAAATGGAGGGAAGTGAGGCTCAAATCCTTGCCTCCACAAGATTCAAAGGTGCCATTGGAGGCCCTTAGGGGCTGTGACCCTTCAGCTTCCAGCTGAAGGGTGGTTGGTTTACAACTTCTTACAACCTCTTGGTGACCCTTCAACTACTAGTGCATCTTCAACCTCCAGTGGTTGCCAGTGACCCTTCATCTTCCAGGTGACTTTTCAGCTGGCCTGGGTGGTTATGTAACCACCTAGGTGGTTATGCAACTACCTACAACCTCCAAGGCCAGAGCCTCCAAGGAGGCCCCCCCCAGGACTACTTAAGGGGCTCAGTCCAATCAGTCCATTATGCCTTGTCAACGCCTTCACTCATCATCAGATTCCTTCTGATGCCTTCAGAGACTACCACTTCAAGCCTCAGCCTCTAACACTACAAGCCAGTACCTTGGGACGCACCTCCTACAAAGGCCTGCGCCTTGTTCAGTGCAAGCTAGTGGCTCTACAAGCAGTCTGCTTCAGGTCTGGTTCCCAGACTTAGTCTCAAGGCATCCAGGGTGGGCGCCCTGTGGGTCCACAAGTCTGTACTTGTGGCTACACCCATGCAGCTGGTTCAGGGAACTCTTCATGTACTTCTCCAAGTGATCTACTAATTCCTACATATATTTCAGATTCTTCTGTGCACTCCTTTGCCTTCCAGATTTCAGTCCAGTTTCACCCATCCACCTTCCGCAAATCTTAACACTCCAATGGCGAGTGAAGTTCGGGTCAACGTTCGAATGTCGTAGGAGGGCGAGGTTATTCGTTGCGGACGACAATGGGTTGCGAGTGCAACCCAACGATCGCCACCGAACGCCCACCATTCGCCGATCGATGGTTGAGCGTTTGTTGAAACCTTTTTCGGTGTTCGAGTGGTGCTACATGTGTAACGATGCAGATGGACAAGCCGCCATCTAGCCCACGACATCTTGGTGGCAACCAAACTCTCGATCTGACGGAGGCGGTTATGGTGCTCGGAATAGTTTCAATGCATAAAATTGCGTGCCATACTATAGATGGGGCATGCCCTCGATGTTCAATATCGTTGGAATTGCCGCTGATTAATTAGTGAAAAAACTGACAAAATGTAATTCGAAGAGTAAAAAGTGAGTGAATACACGCGTGGATTTCGCTTACCCACTTGGTC
Organism: Penium margaritaceum; assembly: GCA_023375785.1. Taxonomy (NCBI): domain Eukaryota; kingdom Viridiplantae; phylum Streptophyta; class Zygnematophyceae; order Desmidiales; family Peniaceae; genus Penium; species Penium margaritaceum. The sequence goes on along the minus strand of SZWC01030656.1, from coordinate 1,746 downwards.
AACCCAACGATCCAGCCGTAGTTAAGCCAACAACGGATACCAACGACTCCCAACCTCACCCTCATTGTTGTGCTGAGAGAAAGCCGCTAGGTTTGTTTGTCGTTCATTCACAGAGGCCTTGAACCGGCACTTTGATTTTGATTATGATTGTATGACTGGCTGGCGGGACGCGACGCCGCGAAGGGTACTGTAAGGCATTGGGAACGTTGGCGACTGCGCCTTTTGCTCCTCCGCTGTGGAATCCTATAATCAGTTGCTTCCCGCTGATTTATTGTGATTTTATGTCTAGGTTGGATGACGTGGCATGTCTACCACATAATAGGACAATCAGAAAGTAGCGGAATAACAAAGAATCAGTCGAAATGCCCATCATGTGTGATTGTACATCGAATGATGATCAGATTTGTGCTGCCGGAGTAGATTTTCGACAAATCTACTCCGTTTTCGACGGTTGTCGTCAGTTGCGAAGTGAAATGTACGCGAATGGTAAGTTTTCATGGATACCCACGCCGCTCATAGCCTCAACCGGAAGCTTTCATCGACGTCGCTTTCATGGAGACCCGTGGCTGCGAATCGCCCATCGACTCGCGATTCACCGTCGCGACACGGCGGAGCGGCGGCCTTGAGGTCTTTCCGTAAAATCAGTGCCTTTTCCCGTCATAAACGGAAGCGAAAAAGCGCGAGATCCACGGGTTCGGATGTGAATTCCCGCCGATTCGAGCTTCCGTACTGTTGGCGGGAAAATCATTAAACAATCAGAATTCGATAGGGAAATGCCTGAAACTCTAGAATCAAAATCAGAATCACTGCGTCGGTTCTCCGCCAGATCGGACAAATCCTATCTGGACGGATCGACATCGTTGATCGACATCTATTTTTTGTTACTCGTCTCGGGACGAGTAGTCCATGCAAACCCTGCGGACAGAACGTTCCACAACGATCGTCGAGCTCGCCCTGCGGACACATCTATCGAACTCAGCGATGACCAGGTGCAAGCTTGAATAATGACGTCAGTAAGGGGTGGGCGAAAGTATCCAGCATTTTCGCCATTTGCCAGCCGCCGCAGCGCCGCCGCAGGTCTGCGAAACACGTGCGACGGCCGGCACACTGAACGCCCTCCACATTACTTCTTACTGTGGACCAGCTTTCTTCAAACGCATATCGACTGGCAACGATCGTACTTTTTCCTTGTCCGCAGACAAACAACCACGTGCAGGACGACAACCGCTATCTAGGAGCGTGGTCCAGCCTCCGGAATCAGACATGGCTGCTTGCACAAGATCCCGCCGCAACATCAGCAGCGTCGCCGTAATGGCGGCAGCACTCGTGCTCGCCCTCGTTCTGGCAGCTTCAGCGCCGCTTGCGGCGTCGGTGACGCCGACAATTCCCACTCTGCAGGCCTCCCAACGTAAGAAGCTGCTGTGATGCTTCCTGTCATCCGAGCCGCTAGCCTTTGCAGCTGATTTTGCTGCAGCCGTGACTGATGCATGTGTAGCTGCTGCCGCTTCTGGTGCTGATTGGCTCGCAGCTTTCGCTCATCGTGCTACTGCTTCTGCTACTGTTTGTAACGGAGGCTGCCCGTCGCGGAGTGCAATGGAGTGCAATGGAGTGCCATGGAATGCAATGGAGTGCAATGGAGTGCAATGGAGTGCAATGGAGTGCAATGGAGTGCAATGGAGTGCAATGGAGTGCAATGGAGTGCAATGGAGTGCAATGGAGTGCAATGGAGTGCAGTGGAGTGCAATG